>JXCR01136885.1:4821-15338 GCA_002079205.1 Phalaenopsis hybrid cultivar
CTTTAGTTGTAAAACTCAACATATTTTAACAAATCAATCGGCCAGATTGAAAGTAAATTAAGATCAAAGCGAAAAGATCATCACAATTTCTTTAATATTTTCATGGCTCAACCAATTCAGATCACCATTTCACAAATCTCAAGACAAGGAAAAAGACAGAGAAAACTACTAAGATCTCATGGAGAAAACACAATAAAACTTAAAATTCATATATAAAATTAAATTCATATAAACTACAACAATAAATAAACTTATCTATAATTTCTCCCTAAGAAAACTCCTCGAAGTTCCTCTGAATCTCTTCCTTTCTTTACAACACACATAATTCCTCTTCGAAGTGGCAAGGAGGAAGAAATCTCTCACTTTTCCTCCACTCTTACAATCTCTCAAAGAATTCCTCATAATTTAGACTCTCTACACTTTTTCCACACTTCAATTTTGAGCCTCCCCTCTCTCTTTTTCGGCCAAAGTCTTCTCTTTAAAAATGTGGATGAGTTTTTCCAACAGTTGCCTAAGCACCCCTCCAAAATTCATCCTCATCCAATGCTTTGTTGGACATAAACACCGAGCTCACCGTCGGCGGCCACGAGGGCGCCGTCTGTGGGCCTTCTAAGTGAATTAATTCTGGAGTCTCGGGAAAAGTCTGTCGTCGGCGCCGTTGGGCTCGCCATCGGCGCCCTAGTTCAAATCTTCACATTTTGGTCCTTTTCGCTCCAAATTTGCTCCCTTTTGCATCTTTTGCTCTAACGACCCTAATTCATCATTCCTGCAACTAAACATCAAAAATACCTTTCTTTAAAGTGCAATATCATAAAAATAGTGTAAAATAGGTATGAAAATCTCAACATATTTCTCTTTGGTCAATTGATGAGTTGGATTTTTATGATATAATTTATTTTAGGTCCGATGTCAATTAGACCTAAAGAAATTTGATTAAGATCTAGTAGAATAGACTTAAGATTTAAGTTTAATGTTTGCTAAAACCAAATATTGATGTCATCTAGATTCAATTTGGATAGAATCTGAGGTATGAAGATGATTTTGGTTCAATGTAGGTATAACCTAAAATTTAAGATGATTTAGATCCAATTTAAGTAAGACCTAAAGTTTGAAGTTGTTTAGGTTCAATTTAGATAGAACGTAAGTTTAAGATGGCTTAAGTCCAATTTAGGTAGGACCTAAGGCCTGAAGACGATTTAGGTTTAATGTAGGTAGAACCTATGGTTTATGATGATTTAAGTCCAATTAAAGTAGGACTTATGGTGCGAGGATGATTTAGGTTCAATGTAGGTAGAACCTAAAGTTTAATGTTGTTTTAAGTCTAACGTAGGTAGGACTTAAGATTTAGGTTCAATTTAGATAGAATCTAAGGATTGGAATGGTATTAGGACCAATTTAGTCAAGACCCGGGATATGAAATGGTTTAGGTTCGATGTAAGTAGAACTTATGGTTTAAGGTGTTTTGGATCCAATTGAAGTAGGACTTAAAGTTTGATTTAGGTTCAATATGGATTGAACCTAAGGTTTGAAATTATTCTAAGTATAATGTAGGTAAAACTTATGATTGATTTAGGTTCAATATAGATTGATCCTAAGGTTTGAAATAGTTCTAAGTCCAATGTAGGTAGGAATTATGGTTGCTTTAGTTAAGTCTAATGTGCGTTAAACTTAGGGTTAACTTGGGCTCAATATGGATTGAACCTAAAGTTTATGTTGATTGTTGACTTAAGTTCAAGTTAGGTTGAATCTAAAGATTTGATTCAAGTTGGTTGAACCTAAAGGTCTAGAATGCCTTAGGTTCAATATGGATTGAACATACGGGTTTTAGGTTAATTTAGGTTAAATATAGATTGATCCTAAGGTTTAATTTAGGTTCAATTTGGGTTGAACCTAAGGTTTATGTTGATGTGGGTTGAACCTAAGTCTTAGGTTAATTTAGGTTCAATGTGGGTTGAAGCTAAGATTTAGGTTAATTTAGGTTCAATGTGGGTCGAACCCAAAGTTTGGTCTGTATTAAATTTTGATTTGATTTATGTTCAGTATGAGTTGAACCTAAGGGTTTGAGTTGGTTTAAGTCCAATGTAGGTAGGAATTAAAGTTTAGATATGATGTAAGTTGGGTCTAATTTAGTTAAGTATAATGTGGATTAGAATTAAGGTTTACTTAGGTTCAATTTGGATTGACCTTAAGATTTAAGTTGGTTTAGGTCAAATTTGATTGAGCCCAAGAGTTTAGGTTGACTTAAGTCTAATGTAGTTAAGACTTAAATGTTTAATTAAATATAGTTTAAATTAGATCTAATTAAGTTTGAAGATTAATTAAACATAATATAAGTAAGGTTTAATTAGATTAATTAGGTCTAATTAAGGCCAGACCTAATTTAAGTTTAAGATTAATTAAACCTAATGTAATTAAGTTTTAACTAAATTAATTACGTCTAAATTTAGGTTAGACCTAATTGGAGTTTAGTTGGTTTTAAACTTAATTTTGTTAAGGTTTAAGAGGTTAATTAGGCCTAATTGAGGTTTAGACCTAACGAAGGTTTATTTGTTTTAAGTCTAATGTAATTAAGGCTTAAAAGTTAAGTAGGTCTAATTATGGTTTAATTGTGTTAAGCCGAATGTGATTAAGGCTTAAAAGGGGTTAATCAGGTCTAATTGGGGTTTAGACCTAATTAGGGTTTATTTGTGTTAAGCCTAATGTGATTAAGGCTTAAAAGGGGTTAATTAGTTCTAATTGGGGTTTAGAACTAATTAGGGTTCCTTATGTAATTAAGGCTTAAAAGAGGTTAATTAGGTCTAATTGGGGTTTAGACCTAATTTGGATTTATTTGTGTTAAGCCTAATGTGATTAAGGCTTAAAAGGGGTTAATTAGGTTTAATTACGGTTCAGACGTAATTAGGATTTATTTGTGTTAAGCCTAATGTAATTAAGGCTTAATGTGGTTAATTAGGTCTAATTGGGGTTTAAACCTAATTATGGTTTATTTGAGTTTGGGTTCATTTGGATTGAACCCAGATAGCAGAGTTTGGTTTGAATCCATTTAGGAGGTCTATGTGGATTAGATCTAAGTGTTATGTGAGTTTAAACTCAACATTTGAAATTTTGATTTTGGGTCTATAGGGGTTAGACCCAATAGTCTTAAGGAGATGGTTAAACCCCATGTTACTTAGGGATTGGGTTCACCCTGAATCTAATTTGGGCGTCGGACCTAAGGGTTAGGATTTGGTCAATCCTATATGTTATTCAAAGTGAAGATTCAAGTTTAGAAAATTCTAGGGTTTTAAATGTAAATTTGGAATTTACAATTTTGATCTAAGTGATGAAAATGTCATTTTAAATTTTTCATTGGCTAAAAATTGTCATTTTAGAGTTTAAAAGTGTCACTCTAAATTTTCCAACCATTTTCAAATTTAATTTCCAATTCTTGATTTTTTTATAATTATTTTGGAAATAATTACTAATTTTTATAGAAATTAGAAAATTGGACTTTAGGGAATTTTTCTAGCCTTGGAAAAATCAGGGAATATTCCCAAGGACATAAAGGTGGATTCCTAAAAATTTCAAATTTTTTTTATTTATAAATAATTTTTAGTAATTAAATTACTCCAGAGAGTAATTAATTAATTAAAAATTAAATATAATTCAGTAATTTTTCATTTCACTCTCATAATTTTTTCATCATTTTCCTGAATCCAGGGATATTTTTGTCATATTTTTTTTGATTTTTCTATGTCAAGATATGAATTTTTGAAGTTAAATGGGATTTTCTGGATTAAATTAAATAGACAAATCAAAAATTTCTATTTAATCTGCGTGGCGCCAACGTAACGTTAGAGTTTTCAAAACTCCACACGACACCATCCTATTCGTTACGCTTAGCGCGCGGACAGCCACGTGGCCCGTTGTTTTATTTGTTTCATTTTTGATACACGGAAATGAATGACATTCGTTCATCGTCCTCGTGGGATGATGATAGAGAACCATCCAGCTTTAAATGTCAATTTCTTGCTCAATACACAATAAAATTTGATGAAATTTATTTCTAAAGCTTCATGTTGATGAGACGAATCAATCCATAAGGTTAGATATTTATGGAGTGAACATTCTCTTCACAATGTGCGAAAACTGAAGCCTAAATTAGGGTTTGAGCCCATACCTTGCTTTGATGAGGTGAAGCCTCAATCAAAATTGATAGGAACGATCGCTAGGTCCTAGCGAAGCTCTTTCAATGTCCAATTTGGAATGAAATCAGTCCGAGCTATGTTCTTGCTGAAACGACTCCATGGGTTGGTCTTGGGAGGGGATAGAGCTTTTTGGAAGGCTTGATTTTGATTGGGAACTTCCTTTTGAAGTTCAGTGATGGTTTTTGAGTGGTCAATTTGAGGTTCTGAGGCAACCTGAAAAATTGGTCCTATTTTTAGGGCATAAAATTAGATCATGTCAGTGGGTTTCAAGAGCTGAATTTATGGGGAATCAATTCCTCAAGGTTTGGAGGATACATTTGATGTTGAAAGCTTTTGGAATTGAAGACTGTAGATAGGTCTCTCTCCACAGAAGCTCTCGGGTTGGCCCCTTTATAGCCATTAGAGGTGGCTATAGAGCTTGGAATTGATTGGGGAAGTTTGGTGGTGGTTTAGGGAAGTTCAGGGTGGATAAGGGAAGTGAATTTAAGTTGTGCATATCCATCATCCCTCTTCCCTATGGCTTTCCATCATGATCTTAAAAATGGAAATTTTGGATTATCATGGCTTGTTCTTTCCCTATTGGATGGCTCATGAGGTGTATAAAGCTCTTAAAATGAGCTGGATTGACCTTCCCTACATGAGCTTACAAGTCATTCAATAGAATTGGAATGAAATGACACATAAGCTTTCACTTCCCTCACTTCCATGGCTAAGTCATGATGGGCTCAATCATGGTTAGGTTAATGACTTGAATAAGCTTTCTCCTATTAGATGGAAAGGGAGGTGAGTGATGATCTCACCATGTCTTTTTTCCATGGTTTCATGAAGGAATGACACCTCTTTCTTCTCCTCATAATGGCCTCATGATGACCCTTGACTTGGGTAAGAAATTATGGTGCATATGTCTTTTATGAGTCTTTGTCTTGTCGTGATAGGTCTCATGGGTTACCCATTGGCAATTTTTCATGAGGTGACTTTAGGGTTTAAGTGTAAGACATGGGTTTAGGGTTGCCATGGGTTTGTCTTGCCATGGGCTTAAACCATGATTTTAGACTTAAATCTTAGGTATAGTAATTTTCATTTCACTCTCTTTAATTAATTAAATGATTATTAAATAAAGAGAATAAAATAATTTGATTAAAAGACCAAATTTTGACCAAAATGGTAAAGTTAACCAAGTTTGACCACGGTTGACCATGGTTGACCAATTTAGGCCCAAGGTTGACCAAGGTGACTTACTTGACCATGTTATGGTTGAGTTAGTCATGGGGTCATTAGATTTGATGGTATAGCTTGGGTTTGACCAAAGTTGACCAAAGTTGACCATGTGGTCAAATTGAACATATGGTGATGTCTTGACCATATGGTGATTATTTGAGTCTATTGTTGATTAAATGGTCACGTAGTGAGCATTGTGTTTAAGATTGACCATTTTGACCAAAGTTTGACCAATGGGGTCTATGGTTGACCAAATGGTACATTTTGACCAACTTGGAGTTTGGGTTGACTAAATGGTTTAGTTTGACCAATTTGGTCTCAGGGTTGACCAAATTGTCCAGTTTGACCAATTTAGTGCTGGGTTAATCAAATGGTGTAGTTTGACCAAGGTTGACCAAAGCTGTCCATTTTCACTAGAGTTGACCAATTTGATTAAATTCGACCAATTGGGCCGATTTTGACCAATTGAGTCTTAGGGTTAGTCATTTTACCAATTTTAAGTCAAAATTGACCAAATGGTCAAGTTTGACCAATTTGACCCTAAGGTTGACCAAATGGTCAATGTGATGACTATGAGTCAAGGTTTAACAAAATCAGGGTTTGTCATTACTGATTTGATCATTTTGGGTATTAATGTGGATTGAACCCAAAATGAGTGTAATGAGAGTCAATGCAACTTTCAGAATTTTGGGTACCATAGGTGAATTCATAAAGGAGTCAACGTCAGTAAACCCCCTCTTCCCATGGTTAATTTAATGGTCATGATGATCACTAGGTTTTAAGAGGTGTCAGAGGATCTTGAGTTAAAGTAGGTGACTCAAGGCATGTTCTGTCCATGTGTATCAATTTAGAATCCTCACAAAAGTGAGGTCAACAGCTTATTGGGTTGTTAAGGAATTTAAATATAATCTCAATGATGCTGGCCAAAAACGATTATTGCAACTAAATGAGCTTGAGGAAATTAGAAATGAATCTTATGAGAATACAAAAATTTATAAGGAAAAGATGAAGATTTGGTATGATCAGAAGATTTTAAGAAAATATTTTGAGCTTAACAAGAAGTTTTACTTTATAATACAAGATTGAAATTATTTCCCGGAAAACTTAAGTCTAGCTGGTCAGGGCCATTTATTATAAAAGAAGTCTATCCATATGATAAAATTGAAAGAATAATTAAAGTAAACTAACATAGATTGAAACCATACATATGTGGAAACAAGCCTTTATATGAAGAAGTGTTGATGTTGGGTTGACCAGAGTAAAAGTATTGGATACGTTGGGCTGACGAAGTTAAACCAAGCGCTTCGTGGGAGAAAACTCATGGCTATTTGTGAATTGATTTTTGTTATTGTATGGACCATTTGATGTAGTACTTAGACCTACAAGATGTAGGAAGGCACAAAACACTAATTTAATGATCAAAATGAGATTGGGATGTGAAAATTGGACGCAAGGCGAAACAACGTCCAGTTGGGCACTGACACCTAAGGCGCCAGTTCGCAGTAGGCTTGGCACCTAAGCGCCAGAATCTGGAGCTTAAGCGTCATAGTTCAGAAATTGTGCGTAAGCTACCCCTTGGTCGTTTCAACACACTTCATTCCTTTAATACCTCTATAAACTTGCTTAAGGGACCCGACACTTCATATTATAGGCATGAGAGGGCATATTTGGAGAAGGAATTGAGTGCTAACTTCAATTTTCCTTGTACTAGTAGAGAACAAGGCAATGGTGGGGTTGATGGAAGGAAGTTCATGCACAAGGACGCCCGTACATACTTCAACGGGTTCCTTGCTATTAGCCTTGAAGGAATTATAGAGAAAATCAAGAAGGTTGAAGAGAAGATTGCAAAAATTTATACCATGATCAGCAACTTATCTGATCAATGTGATCATCTGGACTGACAGATGAATCTCCAATTTGATGTATGGCATGTTTCCAGGAGGTGCAAGTGAGGATGTATCCAAAGAACAACTGGATCATAGAAAAGTATGTGGAGGAGTTTCCTCACTATCATTTTTATCACCTGTTTGTGCATCACCATCTGAGAAATGAGAAGGTAAAGGAGAATAACGTTCATAATTATTAGTAGTCGGAGGTTTGTGTGAGAAAAATATGATGTTCTAATGTGTTTGATTATTATGTCGACTCATATCTATAGGTGTCTCTAGTTGTGCTCATTTGGTATCTATGTTTTTATTTTCTTATCCACATATGTTGGATTGTTGTTAAGTCAATTTGTATCAAACTAATGTTTATGTTAGTGAATTTGTATTAGTTTTGTGAAGTTAATTTCATGGTGTTAGCGTGCTTGGATCATTTGGATAGTTAAAACTTAAGATACTTGTGCTAATGGAAGTTAGGAGATGTTTGGAAGTTGATTAATTACTAGAATGATGTTAAATCGATATAATTAGGGTTCAAAGGCCTTAGGTTTGTTGTGTTTATACTTTAAATAATTAAAAAAATTGCAACAATTTGGCGATGGCGCCTACGCGCCAGTTTACCACGAAACAAGAAACCTAAGAGCCAAAGCCAGTGTCTAGGTGTCGAATTGGTTGAACGACTGCTTCAGTCTAATAAATTGTGAATTTGACTTGTTTAACACCATTTTTGCGCCCTAAGCTTCATCCTCTTCCTTAATTCTCACGGTGGACCTCTCTAAGCCTTCTCTTTCCTTGCAAAATTTAGCGATTTAGAGCCTAAAAAGTTTGGATGTCTTCTTCTCTAAGTAAGATCTATACTTTGCTTAAGAAATTTTCCTCTTTCACCATGGATTTCTTCTAAATTTTGAAAATGCCAAAAATCTTGAAAAATATGAAAAAAAATAATGAAAATCCATGGTAGAAGAGTTTGTTTGCTTGAAAATTGCATGTACGAGTCTTTAGAGCTTATATTTGGAATTTATTTAGATTTTTAATAGATTTTGTGATGGCTCCAAAGAAAAACAGAGAAAAGGGGAAAGAGGTATTTGACAATAAGAAATCTGTCAATCTTAAAGCAAAAGATCAGTACAATGAGTTTCTATTGTCAAGGAAGTTTATAGTGGAGCGAAGTTTTTCTAGTGCTGGCGGTGCTGTGGAAAATTTGATTGTTGCTTGTCACTGGGAAAGTTTCTACTACTTCATTGTTGTAGCAATTATTTATGTGGTGCGAGAGTTTTATGCTAATTTGATTGAAGCACAGGCAGAGGAAGTATTTGTTCGAGAGAGCGGAGTGAGTTCATCCCCGAGAGGATCAATGCATTATATGAGCTGCCTCCTATTTTAGATCCCTTATTTTATGAATTTGAGCCTACTTAGTTGGACCTCGATGAGATCATTGCATTCCTTACAGATGGGCGTGGAGCATGGAAAGTTAAGAACGGGCATAAGGTAAATTTTTCCTCTTCTATGCTTAATACCCCATCTAAAGCTTAGAATTTTTGCCAACATTATGGGGTTAAATATAAGATGTAGGAAGAACCACTGTAACCACTAAAGCCTATTGGTAAAGCTAATGTGGACTTATATGGAAGATCTTGAGGTAGAGCATATGATATTCCATCTACTTCAGCTTCGAGACCTTCTATCTATGGTACTTCAACTCATTCACCTTTTATTTTAGACACTGTGATGGAGCAGTTGCAAATACAAAAAGCGATGTACTTTTTGTATAGTGTCAGCTTCAAGAGAATGAAGAGCATTGGAGCCTTTGGAACAATATTTGAAACATAAAAAGTGACTATGAAGCAAGTTTCAATACTTCCCTTGTGAGCTTCCATGCTTATCCTCCTTATTGTCACGGATCAGGATGCTGACGATGATGATGATGATAAGTAGTGATTCTGATGTATGTATTTAATTTCCCTAATTATTGATGATTTTAAGTTATTTTGATTGTACTGAACATTGTGATATTTATGTGCATTGTTGATGTGTCTTTTGGACCTTTTAATTTTCATTGCACTACTGTTTTCCTTTTGTTCCACGTCATATATATATATATACTACTTGTACGTGATATTAATTCTTTAATTTTTACCTTTCATACTATACCTATTTAATTTAGATTTACTTAATGCTACACACACCTGTTTTTACTACTTGTACCTGTATTATTTTCATGTTTAGAATCATGTGAAAGATAATTAATATGTAAATTTTTCTCTCTTCATACTTGTTTTGGTATTGTAATGTTTTAAACCATTTAAAAATTCAACTTAGAGGGAGGGAGAAACAATTTTAAAATTTAAACTTTATTTGTCCTCAAATAAATTATATTTAAAAATTATTTTAACATAACATGTGGTATGTGGTGTTATTTTTAGAAAACTATATTTTTTATCTACGAATGTTATAATAAACTTACGTAAAAATTCTTAGTGGTTAAAGATAGTTCTAGAGTTAAGATATTTAGTATAAATGTATAGGAATTTGCTTTTACTATTAAAAGTAGGAAAAATTATATTTTTGAAACACTAAGGATATCAGAAATAGACTTTAAAAAGAATTTGTGACTCTATGAAATCACTTTTATACTAATACACATTATTAAGTTAAGAAATGTGAGAAATTTTTAATTTTAGGAAGAGAATAGTGAAATTCAAAATCATTAAAGACTATCCAGATATAGTAATTCTCACATGAAAAAGAAATAAAAAGAAATGATTGAAAATGATTCCGAAAGAAAAAGAAAAAGAAAAAATCAAAAGAAGAAAAAAAGAAAAGTAAAAAAGAAAAATATGTTAGGAGAAGCTTGAGGAGATGCTTAATTAAAAATTGGTTTCACCTGAATTATCTTAAAGGAAGAAATTTACTAACACTTCTAAGCTTATTCTTATTTTTAAATGTATTCGTCAAATCTTTACTAGTAGAGTTCTCATATAATTCTATATTTAAATTCTTCTAATATTCCTAAGTTTGACAAATTAACACTGCCGTTGCCGGTCCCAAGCCCAGATGCAAAAAGTGGAGGGTTGCGTTAGGTAGTCAACAGCCAGCGTAAAACTTGTCGAAAAAATCATGACATGAATCCTTTTGATCATTGTGTAAGTGCTAGGGCGTCCCCTGGAAGCGACGCGATGTATTGCCTGAATACAGTGAAAAGTGTGCAAGGGCCGCTACACCGGCGCCC
>JXCR01136887.1:10857-26632 GCA_002079205.1 Phalaenopsis hybrid cultivar
TCACCTGCATAGGATCACCAACAACAATCAAACTGTCTTTATCAAAGGAAGAAGCATAGTGGACAATGTTCTTTTAGCCCAGGAATTATACCAAGACCTGCGTTAAACCCTAAACCCTAAACCCTAAACCCTAAAAAAGCTGCAGGGGGGAAATCTGATCTACAAATTGGACATTTGCAAAGCTTATGAAACCATTCATTAGGATTTTATTGAGGAGGTTCTACATGCTAGAGGTTTTAATATGGACTTCATTATTTTAATTAGGAGATGGTTGAACAACAATGCTCACTTAATTATCATTAATGAAAAGATTCATGTTTTCTTTACAGCCACTAGGGGAATTAAACAAGGTGACCCTCTCTCACCCACTATTTTTATTTTAGTTTTTGATTATCTTTCTCTTATTCTCAACCAAATTCCAAATGTATCCCCTCACAACCTTTTCAAGCATAGTTCAAACATTGCTATCAACCATCTATCATATGGAGATGATGTCATTCTTTTCCCAAAGCTACTAAACCTACAGCTAGGCAAATCAAAAAACTTCTCAATGAGTTTTTGTTGTGTTTAGGACTGCAGCTGAATAAAGATAAATGCAGTATTTTTTCCCGCAAAGGTGTTAAACAACCTTTCAGACATTGGGTTTTTGATTATACTAGTTTTCAAACTCCTAACTCACATCTGAAATATTTGGGGGTTCACTTGCTAAAGGGTAAGACCAAATAAATTCAATTTGATGAGGTTATTACTAAGATCTAATCTAAGCTCACTAACTGGACTAACACTTTTCTTTCTAATGGAGGAAGGATTACCCTCCTAAAACATGTCATGTCAGCTTTCCCCTCTTACATCCTACAAATGGCAACTATGAAAAAGAGCACACATCAGTTACTTGAGAAAATTTTCAATAAATTTCTTTGGTCTGGTCAAAGAAATAAAAAACATTGGGCCAATTGGAACACTATTTGCAATCCAATTCATAATGGCAGTCTTGGGTTCAGAAGTTTCAAGCATGTACAACAATTCAATTTCTACAAGTTGTGGATTCATTTCAGAGCTCAAGAGTCAATTTGGGATATTTTTCTGAAAGGAAAGTATTGTAGAGGTTCACACCTCTCTCTTGCTTCATCTAAAATGGGAGACTCCAGAATCTGGTCCCAAATGATCAAAAGTAAAGATAAAGCTGAGGATTATTTTATATGGGATCATGGAGAGGGGAATTTAAACTTTTTGGCTTGACAACTGGATGAGGGATGGGAAGCTCTCAGATAGGATTTTTGTTCCCTTTCCAAGATCTACCAAAGTATCAGATTGCTGGAATGAAGGTCAGTGGAACCTCACTGCATTAAACAACATGATGGATAATTCTATTATTCACCAGATTAACAGCATCCATGTGGACCCTTCTAAGAAAGATAAACTTATTTCCAAGCAATGTGTTTCTCAATCTATTACTGCTTAAATAAATTCACAACAATCACATGGGGTGAGCTTTCTCTGGGGGAAACCTATTTGGAATAAGTTCCTCTCCCCCTCTATGTCTTTCTTCTGTTGGAGAATCTTCTCAAAATGCCTCCCAACTGATGATATTCTGAAATTGAAGGGTTTGAGAGGCCCTTCCTGCTGTATTCTTTGCAAAAGGCATGAGGAAACCACAGACCATCATTTTTTCCAATGCCAGTTTGTCCAACAAGTTTGGTTTGTTGTTCTTAGAAATTTGAAAGAGCAAACTATCAATCTTACTTAGCAGAAATTCCTTTATTGCTGGAAAGAGTGGCTTCATTTAAAACTCTTGGTGATTCTTTTTGTCATGGCTTGGTTCTCTTGGATGGCTAGAAATAGAGCCAAATTTGATGAACATCTACCCTTTCCCTCCAAGGTGGCAGCTAACTGTTTAACTTTTCCGAAAAAAATTAGTCACTGGAAGGCCTTTCCTGACCTTCATATGACTAACTATATGGCTAGTCAACCTATTTTGGGGCACCCCCTAGTGTATTGGCTCAAACCTCCTTCTGGTTGGCTAAAATCTAACACTGATGGCAGTTTCTATAGATCCACTGCTGGCATTGGTGGATTGTTCAGAAGTTCAAATGGTTCTTGTCTTCTTCATTTCCTGTCCCCTGTTTTTGTTGTTGATGCACTGAAAGCTGAGGCTTTGGCTATCTTTTGAGCCATCTATATTGCATCCAAGGTCAAAATTCAAAACTCCTTAACACCACCCTCTGCCCCTAACACATTCTAAAATTGAAGAACAAAATTTTCTACAGCTCCCAGGGTATCAATCTGAAATTATTGTTTATACATAGAGAAGGAAACAGACCTGCTCATTGGCTTGCGCATGCTGGTGTCGGGGCAGATAGACCCAACATTACTAAGGATGTTCTCCCCTTCTTTTTCTTCTCAAGGGAGATCTAATTAATCTGTCTTTCAGCAGAGTTCTGTAATCTGTGACTAATTTCTTTTGGTTTTGGATATATATATATATATATATATATATATATATATATATATATATATATATATATATATATATATNATGACACTATCTGCTAGGATTTCATCTTGGAGGTCCTCTCTACTAGAGGTTTTTCAAATAAAATTTCTACTCTTATTCACAAGCTGCTTAAGGACAACACCCATTCTGTCCTAATTAATGAGCAAACTTGGAGACAATTTTCTGCTTCTAGTAGTTTAAAGCAAGGGGATCCCCTATCTCCCACAATTTTCATTTTAGCTATGGACCACCTCTCCATAATGCTCAATAAAAACCTCCTCCCTTTCAGTTATGCCAGGTACCATAATAAATCTAAAATTGTTTTTTATTATTTAATTTATGTTGATGATATCATGGTGTTTTCTAGTGCTAACAAGAATGTAGTGAAGAAAGTAGTAAAATGTCTACAGATTTTCCAAATGCCTTTTAACCTAGATAAGTGTAGTATTTACATTAACAAGTTTATTCTAATGGGGCAAAAGCATTGGATTCTTGATTACACCAGATTCATTAGTTCCAAACTGCCAATTAAATATCTTGGAGTTTGGTTGGTCAAAGGAAGATCTAAACAAACTCAGTTTGAGGATGTGCTAAGAAAATTTTCTGTCATTTTATCTAGATGGACACACTCTTTTCTTTCTAATGGAGGTAGAATAACTTTGTTGAAGAGTATACTAACTATTTTTCCATCCAATATCTTCCAAAAGACTACTATGAAGAATAGTACTCAACTACAAAGGGAAAGGGCTTTCAACAGATTTTTCTGGGCTGGTTAGAGGCAGCAACTTCACTGGGCTAGCTGACAAAAATTGCTAAACCTACTTTGTTAGGTGGCATAGGTTTTGAAGGACTACAGTACCTTCTAAAAGTTAACCTCTATAAAATTTGGATCAAATTTAGAGAGTAGCATTCCCTTTGGGCTAAATTTATGATGATTAAATATTGTAAAGGGAGTCATCCTTGCACCGTGGAAAAGAAGATTGAGGACTCTAGACTTTGGGTCCAAATGCTTAAAATTAGCAATCAAGCTGAAGAGTTATTTCTCTGGGACCTTGGCAAAGGTAAAATCAATTTTTGGCTGGACTCTTGGTGTCCCAAAGAGATGCTGAAACCCAACCCTGATTATATTAACACCCAATTACAAGTGATTGATTGTTGGGAGAGAAAATTCTAGTCATTGCATATTTTCAAAACTATTCTTCAAGAAAAGTTATTATGTAGATTAACAAAATTTAGTTTGACAGATCTAGAACTGATAAAATGGTTTTGCAGGGCTGTGTGCATCAAAGCCTAACTAAATTAATCTATTTGAAACTAAACACCTGGGAGCATAAGCCTTTGAGGGACTTAATTTGACAGAGAAGTTTGTCCCCATCTATGTCTTTTTTCAGTTGTAAATTGCTTAATGGGCTCCTCTCTACTGATGACATACTTAAGCTTAAAGGCTTGACAGGCCAATCTCAATGTTATTTATGTGGAAAGGAGGAGGAGTATATTCCTCATCTCTTCCTCTAATGCTGCTTTGCTCAACGGGTTTGGACTAACGTAATTTAGTATCTCAACATTAATACCATGAAATTGGAATGGTTCAATACACTTTCCCACTGGAGGAGTTGGAACTCTGTTAAGATTGAAACTATACTTTTCATGGTGGCCTGGTTCCTTTGGATGGCTAAGAATAAGGCCAACTTCATTGCTCAGCCTATCTCCATATCTCAAGTGACTAGAAAGTGCATATCTTACCCACATAAATTAATACTCATCAGAAGTTTTCTTGCATCTGCTCTCCTCCTCTGACTGAAATGCCTAACTCTCCCAAAGCTACTACTATTTATTGGCACCCTCCTACCTGACCTTATATTAAAATTAATACTGATAGTAGTTACTAGAATTTGGGAGATGGTGTGGGTGGTGTGCTCAGGGATCATAATGGGCGTTGTTTACTCTTTTTTCAAACTCTTGTTTCAAACTCTTGTTTCTGCCACTGATGCCCTTGAAACTGAGTTGATTGTTGTATATTGGGCTCTTACCATTGCTAAGATGAATCAATGGCACCATTTACTTCTTGAAGGAGATTTTTAGATTCTTTTGAAGATGTTTCAAGAAGGAAGATCCTCCTCTTGACATCATTTACAATGGGCAAAAAATATTTAGGCTCTTATAACTTCTATGAATATTCAGCTCTCTTTCATCTATAGGGAAGGGAAGAAGCCTGCAAATTGGCTTGTTAGGTCTATCATGTTTTCCCTTGAATGTGTTGTCTCTTACTCCACACCTTCTGTACTGTTAATTTGGTTGGCTGAGGACATTTTGTCTACTCCCCACTTAAGAATTATATCCTGATTCCCTGTTATTAGTACTTCCCTCTGAATACAAGATGCTCCTTCTTTTTTGCTACCTTGAAGGTTTCAACTGGCTTGGTTGAAGTTTTGTGTTCCATTATTATTTTGTACATGTTTTTTGGAAACATACCATTTCTGAGTAGCATACTTTTGGACTAGATGCATGTATTTTTGGTGTTATTTCTTTTCTTTTTCTGCTTTATTTTGAGTGGAGTTGTATTGAGGTTAATGGAACCCCTAGTTGTGGTTCACCTTCTAATTTTTGTAACCTCCATTTATATAAACATGTAGGGAGCCATGAGTGGCTCTGTTCTTAAAAAATGTTTGGGTTGCCTCTCACAAAGCGCTTGGTTTAACGTCGTCAGCCCGAGCGCTTGGTTTAACGTCGTCAGCCCGACGTACCAATGTTTATTCAGGATAACTCAACATCAAAATTTCTTTAAATTGTGGCTTGTGCCCTTCATAATAATGTTTCAATCGATGCTCATTAACTTTAAATATCTTTTCGGTAACAGTTCCATAGTGATAAACTTTGATCACATTGAATGGTCCTAACCTTCTAGATTTCAGTTTTCCTGGAAATAATCTTAATCTAGTATTATATGGTAGAACTTCTTGTCTAGTTTTAAATTTCTTTTTAATAATCCTCCAATCATTCCATATTTTCATTTTCTTATTAAAGATTTTTGCATTAATATATTCTTCATTTGTAATCTCTTCAACTTCATTGACTTGTAATAATTTTTTTTCACCAGCATCCTTCAGAATAAAATTAAATTCCTTAATAGCTTAAATTGCTTTATGTTCCAACTCTACTGGTAAGCGACATGTTTTACCAAAAATAATTCTATATGGGAACATTCTAATAGGAGTCTTATAGACAGTTTTGTATGCCCATAGTGCAGTATCTAATCTAATAGACCAATGCAATTTATCATGATTAACGCATTTCTCTCGCTGCTAGATCGCTAGTTTAGGGATGATAAGCAGTAGAGAATCTATGCATAATATTATATTTTTAAATCAGTTTTTCCATCCTCGTATTTCTAAAATGAGATCCTCCATCCGTAATAATCACTCTCGGCATTCCAGATCTTGTAAAAATGTTTTTATTTAAAAAATTTGAACACTTCGAGCATCACATTTAGGTACAACAATAGCTTCAATCCATTTGGACATATAATCGACAACAAGCAATATATATATATATATANTCCTTTAGATTAAAATTAAATTCCTTAATAGCCCACAATGTTTTATGCTCCAATTCTACTGGTAAGTGTCATGTTTTTCCCAAAATAAGTCTATATGGTGACATTCCAATAAGGGTTTTATAAGTAGTTCTGTATGCCCATAATGCAGTATCTAATCTAACAGACCAAACCAATACATAGGGATTTACATTTTTTTCTAAAATTTATTTTATTTCATGATTTGATATTTCTGCTAGATTGCTAGTCTGATGATGATAAGCAGTAGAGAATCTATGCACAATATCATATTTTTTAATTAATTTCTCGATTCTCTTATTCTTAAAATGGGATCCTCCATCCGTAATAATTACTCTCGACATTCCATATCTTGTAAAAGTATTTTTATTTAAAAATTTAGAAATACTCCGAGCATTACATCTGGGTATAGCAATAACTTTAATCCATTTGGACATATAATTAACAGCAAGTAATATATATATATATATATATATTTCCAAATGAAGGCATAAATTGTCCCATAAAATCTAATCCCCACACATCAAAATTTTTAACATCCAATGTGTAATTCAGAGGCATTTCATTTCTTCTAGAAATATTTTTTACTCGTTGACATCGATCACATGTTTTAAAATATTCATTAACATCTTTAAAAAGAGTAGGCCAATAAATTCCAGCTACAAAATTTTATGTGCACTTCTACTAGTTCCAAAATGTCATCTAAATTCAGAATCATGACATCTTTCAACTATTTGTTCAGTTTCTTCGTAAGGCATGCATCTTCTAATGATCAAATTTTTACATTGTTTATATAAATATGGGTCATCCCAAAAATAGAATCTTGACTCATGAATAATTTTTTTTAATCATTGAATCTTTACATCTGGTGGTAGAATATCACTCAATATAATTTACTATATCGGCATACCACTGTATATTCTTTATATCAATACTATACAATTGTCAATCAGGGAAAGCTTATAAAATTTTATTTGCAAAATCAGTAAATATTTCTTGTTCTAGTTTTGACAAATGATCAGTTATTTGATTATCAGTTCCCTTTCTATCTATTACCACAAAATTAAAATCTTTCAGTAGAAGTATCCATCTAATTAATCTCAGTTTAGTATCCTTCTTTTGCATCAAATATTTGATAGCATAATGGTCTGTATGTGATCCATGGATACTGCTAATATGCACAGTACAACAATAATTCAGATTATATTTTACTTACATTTCCTTATTTTATAACAAAGCAAAAAACTTGATCTTGAAGAAAAATAAGAATTTAACATTTAATTTATATATATTGGGATACTACGCAAATATACATATCGTTATCAAGTAATATAAGACTTTTTGATTAAGACTTGAATATCGAACCCTTAGGGAGAATACGCAATATGCACTATTGAACATCAAACTTTCTTTTTTTACTAAAAAGATTATTATCTAAACAAAAGATGATTTTTGCAACAATGAAAATTTAAATATTTTTGATATTTTCAATATTTTGATAGAACAATAACAATTTAAAAAGATAACTAGAGTTTTGGTAGAGGAAAATCACTAAATATGAAAACATCTTTCTTCTTGTTATGAATCAGTAATAAGTATAGAAATTCTCTTGTGAAAGTATGCAAAATGTGTTGTGCCAAATAGAAGCAATAATATTATTTACCCTTAATAGAGATGCTATAAAGAACATTGGCTAATTTTAAGTTTGAATAGTTCTGAAGACCGACTAGACAGGGCAGATAATAGCTCTCACTCTAGAGTTCCCTTGATTCCGTCAACCTGGGGGCTAACTTTCTCGTATCAAAACCTAAAACAATAAACCAAATTGGGGGCTTTAACCTGTCACTTTAAAGTTCTCCAACTCTACGCCCTTCAATGAATATTTTTTCCTATTTATTTGCACTCAATCATATGAACTACATTCTCAATCATATAATCTCGTGTGATTTTTTCCAATTATTGACTGAGACAATACTAGCCCGGTTCTTACATGTTGTCACAACAAATTTTAACATCGGGATAGGCCAAATCAAGATGTAAATGAAGTGCATGAATATAAATCATCACAAATTCTTCCATCATTGAAGATCAATACTTTCCACAACTTCCATTTAAAACTTAATTACGTACTATTTTAAGATGAAACATAAAGTAAACTACTCAGAATCTATGGAGGAAATAAAACCACACTTTATTTTAAAAGAAGAAATCATTGTAAAACCAACAATAAGTCTTAATTAAAACCAAAAGTAGTCTCAAAACAAAAAGATAAAAACTTATCTAAAGTCCTCCACAAAAATCTTAAGGATCTTTTAATTCTCTTCTCTTTACAATCACTCAAAATAAAATAACAAAAAGGGTAAAATAAATGTAAAAGTTGTGCCTGAAAATCTCTCCGAACTAACTCCCCAAATGTGAACTTTCAAAACTATCCAATACTTTCAGGACCTCTTTCAAAGTCCCAATCTTCTATCTTTTATAATTTTGCAAAAGGTGCCTTGGTTTCTTTTCAAAATACGTCTAGACTCGATGTATTTCCCCAAGAGATGCATCCTTTAGTGATAATTTTTGTCCATGGTGGTTATAACCACCTATTATGCCAATGGGTTCCTCGAAAACCTCTTCAAAATTTGTAAAACTGAATTTTCTCATCCAATAATTGTTCCTGGCACTTAAGCGCGGGCCCTCTAGCACTTAGGCACGACCTTCTCTGTTTAATTGGCGCTTAAGTGCCGGATCTGGCGCTTAGGCGCAAAAACTCTTTTGTACATTTTTCACTTTTTTTCTCCAAATTTGATCCTCTTTCACTCCTTTAAGTATTTTTCACCCTTTTTACCTGTATCTACAGGAAATACACAAAAATACCTTCCATTAAAGTGCAATATCTTAAAAATAGGTATAAAAACGTGTCTAAAAATACTATATATTTTAGGTGTATAAAAATCCCCCAAACTTAAAATGTTACTTGTCCTCAAGTGACACTTCAATATTTAAAAACTAAATAAGTATGATATGTATATGAGTTTCTTTAGGAGTTACTAAAATTTTGATTTAGAAATATAGTTGTCAAATTCAGAAAAATATTCAGTAAATGATACCAACCTAAAGTTTAGAAATTCTTAAAGTTAAGAAAGATGAAAATATGAGTTTCTTTCTAATTCAAAAATATATTTTAGATTTTCCAAATTTAGAATTTAGTTCTTTTATTATCTCCAATTAAAAATTTTCATTAAAATTAACTTTACTTACTATATTATATCTATAATCTTAAGAGTTTCTAAAGTCTTATACTTTAAAAAGATCAAATGTAGAAAAATTTTTTTATTAGGCACTAAGCCTCAAGCTTCTCCTTCCTAATTTTTTTTTCTCTTTCTCTTTTTCTTTTCTTTCTCTTTTTCTTTTCTTTTTCTTTTCTTTTTTTTTTCTTTTCTTTTTCTTTTCTTCCTTTTTTTCTTTTCTTTTTCAGGCAAGGATTGCTATATATGGACAGGCCTTTAATGATTTTGAATTCCACTTCACCTTTCCTAAAGCAAAGACTTGATATAAGTCTTTTACTTATAAATATAATAATGGTTTTGAAAATTATTTTAATAAAAGAAATTTAAGTATTAAAAATAAAAGTCTAAATTATCTTATATTTTCAAATTTACAATTTTTCTTATTAAAGATAGTTACTTATATTAATCATTTTCTCATCTAAAAACTTTTTAACTTAAAGTTTTTCCTTCATTACTAAAAAATTTAAACTAGAAATTCTTTTTACTCATTTCTATAATCAAATTTTACTTCCCTAATATAACTTCATATACACAATCAATTTTTCTTTTAAAATCAACATTTCTAAAATCAAATTTTACTTCCCTAATATAACTTCATATACATAATCAATTTTTCTTTTAAAATCAAATTTACTTGTAGTACAATTAAAAACTTTTAACTTAAAGTTTTTCTTCATTACTCAAAATTTCAACTAAATTCTCTTACTCATTTGAAATCAAATTTTACTTCCCTAATATAAAGTTTTTTTTTAATATTTTTCATCCCCCCAAACTTAAATTTTTAACACATTAAATAGTTTAGCATCAGCTTCATATATATAATCAATTTTTTTTTTCAAATCAAGTTCACTTGTAGCACATTTGAGAACAAAGAGAATTCCATTTTTAAAAATATTTTTCATTCCCCCAAACTTAAATTTTTAACAGATTAAATAGTTTAGTCTCAAATATATATAAGCAGGAATGAAAATTTAAAATAACATACTAACAAGAATTTTTAAACCCTAATGATACAAGTATAAAACTAAAAACAAGAGTAAATTTAATTTTGATAAAAAATTCTAATATTTTCATTTTAATTCAACATGTAGAGATTCAATAGACTTCTATGCAGTGGGTATAAACATAGAAGTAAACTAACAAACATGATAAGAAAATACAGGCTAGCAGTTTCAAAAATTTAAATTTAAGACCTAAGTTAGCAAGATTTTCAACTTTACAAAAGATATAGAATTAAGTTAAGTTCTAAACCAACTAAATCACAAAACTCACAATAGTTACTACCTGATCGTGGATTTATATATGCTTAAGCATATAAGATAAATATGGACGTAATAAATATTCAATAAATATAAATTCACACTTATCAACGCAAGTATGTGTATCACTCAAGTAATATAGGACTCTAATTGAGTCCTACATATAGATCCCATAGGGAGTAAGATTAGAACAACAAACTAAGATCTTAGAAAATCAATACTTTAATCACAACAATTCGCTTATCCATCCTAGATATCGATCCCATAGTTCAATTTGTTTATCTGTCACTAATAGGCAATTGAAATAAATATGTAATTTTAATAACTATTAAATAACTAAGCTTATGAGTCACTAATAGGCAATTGAAATAAATATGTAATTTTAATAACTCTTAAATAACTAATTATACCTATCACTAATAAGCAATTGAAATAAATATGTAATTTTAATAACTCTTAAATAACTAATTATACTACATTAATAGACAATTGAAATAAATATGTAATTTTAATAACTCTTAAATAACTAATTATACTAATAAATTAGTTAAATGTGATATTCAATATATAAGAAAGCATCCTTCTCCTTGTCAAGAAATTATAGTGAATTCCAATGTGATATTCAATATATAAGAAAGCATCATTCTCCTTGTCAAGAAATTATAGTGAATGGACAATTAAAATAAATATGTAATTTTAATAACTATTAAATAACTAATGATACTAATGAGGGTTTAAATGTGTTATTCAATAATACACTGAAAACATCATTCTCTTTGTCAAGAAATTATAGTGAATTGATAAAGTGAATCAGTTCAATTTTCATCCTTCTCCTTGTCAATAAATTATAGTGAATGGATAAAGTGAATTAGTTTAAATTATATTGTGTCAAATAGAAGCATACCTATTCTTTACCCTTTTTTCCAGACATAAAGAACATTGACTAATCCTATGCTTGTTTACAGAATCTACGGCTAGGCTAGAAGTATACCTGCTATCACTTTGGAGCTCCCACGTTCCCCTCACCTGAGGGCTAACATCTACACTTCAGCATCCAAACGATAGGACCGAATTGGGGATTTTAGTCTGTCACTCTAAAATCTCCAATTTAGCACCCAAACGATAGGACCGAATTGGGGATTTTAGTCTGTCACTCTAAAATCTCCAATTCTAGCCTGATAATATTATTTCCCTATTTATTTGCACCCAACTTCCAAGGGCTTTGACCTCCCTAATGATAATTTATTTCCTTATTTATTTGCACCCAACTTCCAAGGGCTTTGACCTCCCTAAATACCGATAATTTTATTTCCCTATTTATTTGCACCCAACATCCAAGGGCTCTGACCTCTGGATGTAATCTTCACTTTTGTTGTAAAACTGAACATATTCTAACAAATCAATTGGCCAGATAGAAAGTAAATTAAGATCAAAGTGAAAGGATCATCACAATTTTTTAAACATTTTCATGGCTCCACCAATTCAAATCACCATTTCACAAATCTCAAGAGAAGGAGAAAGACAGAGAAAACTATTCAGATCTCATGAGGAAAACAGAACAAAACTCAAAATTCATATATAAAATCAAAGCCATACAAACTACAATAATAAATAAACTTAACTCTAATTTCTCCCTAAGAAAACTCCTCGAAGTTCCTTTGAATCTCTTCCTTTGTTTACAACACACATAATTCCTCTTCGAAGCAGCAAGGAGGAAGAAATCTCTCACTTTCCCTCCACTCTTACAATCTCTCGAAGAACTCCTCACAATTTTGACACTCTATCAAACACTAATGGAACCTTTCTAACCTCTTGGAACTCTACTCTCCTCTCTATTTTTGGCCAAAACCTTTTTTTAAAATTGTGGATGAGTTTCCAAAGAGTTGTCTAAGCATCCCTTCAAAATTTGGCCTTATCCAAAAATTGATTGGGCATAACCACCGAGCTCGCCGTCGGTGGCCTTGAGGGAACCATCGGTGGACCTTCTTAATGAATTAATTCTAGAGTCTCGGGTAAATCTTGTTGTCGACGGGGTCGATGGCGCCGTCGGCGCCCTAGTTCAATTCTTCACATTTTGGCCCTTTTCATTCCAAATTTGCTCCTTTTTGCATCTTTTTGCTCCAATGATCATAATTCATCATTCTTGCAACAAAGCATCAAAAATAACTTTCTTTAAAGTGCAATATCATAAAAAATTGTGTAAAATAGGTATGAAAATCTCAACATATTTTCCTTTGGTCAAAATCCCCCAAAGTTAACAATTACTTGTCCTCAAGTAATTTTAGTACTATGTAAAAGCTATGATCTATTATAGTAAAATTGTAATTCAGAAATACTATAATTTTGCTTTAAATAAATATCATAGTGGATTTTCAAAAAAAAATTGAGTAAATGAATTAACTCTATACCACAAGTTTATCTAGGCATCAAGTTTAAGAGTTCTAGTCTTCTATTCATTTCATGAATGACTACATGTTGCAATATTAAGTCACTTAGAATATTCAAATGATAGGAACTTCATGAAAATACTACTAGTAAAAGATCTATTCCATAAATATAAGTTGAGGAATGTATTTAAGTTTTCCCTTTAGGTAGGTCTAGTGAAGCCAATTTTTTATTAGACATATCCTCGAGCTTCTCCTCACTTTCATATTTCTTTTTCTTTCTTTTCTCTCTTTTCATTTGGATTGCTTTCAATCCTATATATTTTTCTTTTTTTTTCAGGGATTGTTTTCAATCCTTTCTCTTTTTTTTTTCTTTTTCAAGTGAGGATTACTATATCTGGATAGCCTTTAATGATTTTGAACTTTACTTTTCTATTTTCAAGTGAGGATTACTATATCTGGATAGCCTTTAATGATTTTGAACTTCACTTTTCTTTTCCTAAATTTGAAACTCAAAACACTCCTTTACCTTATAGATATTTCATAGTTTTTACATCATTGAGCCCCAATCTTTTCTTCTAATTCCTTTACCTGATAAATATTTCATAGTTTTTACATCATTGAGCTTCAATTTTTTCTTCTCAAATGAATTTCTAGATTCTTAATGTTTCAAAATACAGTTTCCTTTACTTTAAATAATTAACTATAATCTTATTCTCTTATACTAAATATCTGAAGTTACAAAATTAATTTTCATTACAAAAGTATTTCTTTAAATCTACCATAATATTTAAATTGTTACAAAAATACAGTTACCTGAATAAAATTCATTACATAAAATCATATAAATAATTTTTTGAAAATAACTAAATAGAGGACATCTAATAGTTAATCTTTTTCTTCCCTCCCCCAAACTTAAATTTTTAAATATGAAATAATACATGCGGAAAGAAAAACTATAAATATAAATCATATCTCAGTATTTTAGGCATTTTCATCATTCTGAAATTTTTGCAAGCCTTCTCAAGATTTCTACTTCTCTTAATCTGTAATATTAGGAGCTTTCTACACATATAAATTATTAGAGAAATTTCTAGATAATGAAATTTTGAAATAAGTATAAAAATAAAACATTAAGCAAGCACAACATTTTCTAACACAACCACAATACTAAACTAAACAATTAAAATTAAAATGCGAAAATAAAAATCACATTATATTCCAAAATGTCACTCAACATCTATTATACTACACATTCAAATTTAACTATAACACTAACTTTATAACAAAAATTAAAAATCATCCAAGTACAATACAATAATAAAAATGAAAGTCCAAATACACCTAAACATCCATTTCTATTACAAAAGATCACAGAAATAAAAGTACAAATACAAGTACATCAATTACGTTCAAATATCAAAATCCCAAGCTATATCTTCATCGCCTTGATCAGCATGTGGATCTGGCTGATACTGAGTATATCGTGGGCACTCAAGAAAAGTAACATCAGGCTCACCTCTATAGTGTCGGTCTGAGCTTCATAATAAGCTATCTCAAAATCTGAATGCCTTTGAAGGTACTCACTATCGTAATCATGTCGACGTTCTAAACCTCCAATCCTTTCATTTATTAATTTTATGCTCTTCCGCTGTTCAACTCATTCATCAAGTCAGTCAAATTTGGGGAACTAGAAGGTGGAAGGTCATAACTTGTAAAGAAGACATCTCTATTAGTAGAAGGCTCTTGACTCCTACTCTCAGTTCTCCATTTCTCATGGGATTTATAAGTTTTCAAATTGGTTTTACTATTGGGTTTCATAGGGTAAACTCATTCTTCATCTCCAGCTTCCACTCTAGAAAGTTGGCAAAGTGCATAAATAAGGTCAGGATGTCCTAGACCTCCACTTGTGTCACACCTTGTCGTAGTCAATATATTCTTAAAAATTATTCTCCCCACATTTATAGTTTTATTATTTTGAATACAGAAATTCAAAATAGCTCTATCTCTAGTCACCCCACTATAGTGATATGTCGGTAACAGAGTAGAAGAAATAAAATAGTGCCACGCTTTAGAGGTGACATTCAACATGAAAGCAGAAAAATTTACCCATTCTCGCTGCTTTATCTTCAAGGTTCCTTTCCCATCAGTGAGAAAGTTGATCAAAACATTCAAGGGGCCTTCCAATGTACTAAAGAAATCATAGTGGCAGTTATAAGAGTCTGGGACTTCGTAAAAGGTGTTGATACGGGCGGCTGTAAACTCAACAAAGAATCCTTGCACTTGAACGATTTCATCTTTAGAATAGATTACATTGGTGTAGAACTCCTTCAAAACATTTGCTTTAGCTTTATTGGTGGTGTAATAAATGTTTTATCATCTCTGCTCGGCAATAACTCGTTCAATCTCTCCTCCCGGGCTCTCAAAAACTAGATCTTGTATACACTTCTTTCCTTTAAATACTGAAGTAATTCTTATTTGAGCCATCGCATTGACGAAGCGAGACTCATCGAACTCAACCCTTCTCTTTTGTCATGGAGCCATTTTAATATAATCACAATCATAGGAAAATTCCAAAATATACTTTAAATATGCAAATAATGGCTTCCAATAGAAATTCTAAGAGTTCAACACTAAGATCCATGAATTTCTTCCCAATATTTTCTTCACATTCTTAAAATTTTTGGATCTCCACAATGTGGAAGAAATCCATGGTGAAAATCAAACATTTTTAACTTAGAGTGAAGCTCTTACCTAGAGATGATCAAATCCGGTGTCAAAAAGCCTTG
>JXCR01136888.1:0-14084 GCA_002079205.1 Phalaenopsis hybrid cultivar
ATTCAGGGTGGACTCGGGCTAGGTACCAGCTCACCTGAATTTGAAATTCAAATAAAAAAAAAAAAATTTTAAATAAACTTCTTAAATGCTGCCTTAATTAAAATTAATTCAGGAGTTAATTATTCCCATTTAATCCTCCCTGGATTTGGAATTCATTAATTTCCCCGCCAGAGCAACGGCTATTGACCCCGCTCGAATTCTAAAAGGAAGGCGGGCCTTCTTTCTCTGCGGTCGGCTTGATTCGCCTTCCCCGAGCTCCTCTCTCCCGCTCGTCTCCCTCCCTCGGCATCGAAGGAAATCCCCGCTCGAATCCCGTTTTCCCCCTCGCGCGCCACAGTGGAGCCGCTCGACCCTGCTCGACGCCTGCTCCTTTCGGAGACTCTTGCTCAATCGAACTCCTTCCTTTCTCAGCGCCGAAGCTCTCGGCCTCACGCAAGGAAGCCCCTCCTCTTCTTCTCTTCTGTACCGAACGCTTTGGATTCGTTTCTCCCGCTCGTGGATTCTCCTCCTTCCTGCTGTCCTTTCACGCTCGTCAAAAAAATCCTCGCCTCCCGCTCTCTGCTCGCCTCCTCCCTGCGACGAAGAAACCCTTCCCACTCGCCTGCTCGCTTCCCCACTCGACAGAAGCTCCCGCTCCACCTCATCCTCTGCGATCCAAATTCGACTCCTTCCCCGCTCGCCTCCTCTATACCGAAAACCTCGCCTCACTCTCGCTCACCCTCGTCGGCTTCCTGCTCGCTTGCGACGGAATCTTCCTTGCTCTCGACAAATTCTGCTCGCACAGGAAACCCTCGCTTCTTCCTTGCGCGATAGAAACTTGCGCTCGCCTGCTTCGCATCCACTCTGCCAACCGAATCCTCAGTGCAATCCGAGTGGAGCTTGCTAGGAGGCCACGACGGGATTGCAACGCGGGATTGCAAGCTTTGCGGCTCCCTGATGAAACCGGCACTGGTGCTCTATTTCAAGAGAATCAGAATTTCAATCCGTCTAAGTTGAAGCCATCTTATCGTTCTTCTCTCGCACAATTCAAATCGGGTATAAAGAAAGGGTTAATTCTTGTTGTTGTTATCTCATATTGGCCTATTAATTTACATGCGATTTTATCATAATCTGCAATTTGACTATGCATCAAGATCTGAGTGGCATGCTAGTAAATCTTTCTTACCTTTTTTTTTTTTATATATACTTTACATTGGCATGTTATGATTAATCATATGTATCGAATTCTCTCAGCTGATAAACTGAATCATTGTTGTCCCATTTGTCACTTTATACTGGCTTTATGAACTTTTTAAGGATAGAATCACGATATTTCCGTGCTATATGAAAGATTTGGGTGGTATAAATGTAAGAATTGAAGTTTAGTTTTGAGATAAACACATAGGAATTGTGGGGTTTGCATGCAAATCTTTATTCAATTCTCCTTGGTCGGTTTCTCAGTATTATCGTTGTTTTAAAGAAGAATTGGGATGTCGTTCTAACTTGTCATTTTTACTATGTTGCCTCAACTTTTTCACCATTTGGATACTATAAATTGCTGGTTTCGGAGACGTTATATGCCACCCGGATGTTGATTCATTTACTGTTCTTGAAGGGCTTTGTGCCCCATTTAAATGTTGATTTTGGGGGATTTACTTGCTGTTTTAATGCTGTTTGGAGGATAATTAATTGGTGTTTTGGGGACTGTTTTGGGCTAATTTTGTTGCAGTTTTTGGAGCTTTAAATGTACACTTTTAGGAATGTTTTGTCACTGTTTTGGGATTAGTCTAGACTAGTTTCGTTGCAACTCTTTAAACATTTTTAGGGAGATTTGGTCACAATTTAAACGCACATTGTTTTGAGATGTTTTGGGATTGTTTTATTCACTGCTTTGGAGACATCAAAGACATATTATGAACACCATTTTGACACTGTTTTAATGCTGTTTTGGAGGCGTTAAAAGCATCATTTTGGGGTTGTTTATGCACCGTTTTGGAAAAGTTTTGGGCATCATTTTGGAATAATTTCGACACTGTTTTGGGGTGCTTTTGCTTGCTGATTTAGAGAGGCTTGCAACAATGTTTTGAGACTTACACAATAGTCTGACTTTAACGCACTGTTTTGGAGCCACTTTAGGTGTAAATTTGAACTGATTTTATGCACTGTTTTGGAGCTACTATAGGTGCTCATTTGGGGATGTTTTAATCGCTGTTTTGGTGGAACTAAACCCATCATTTAGGGATTCTTTTAATCATTATTTTGGAGGATTTTGTGTTCCATTTAAATGCTGTTTGAAGTTGCCAATCACTGTACAGTGCTGTAGGAGTGTTGCGATGTGCTGAAATTAATTGTTAGGAGTGTTGCGATGTGCTGAAATTAATTATTTGGAGTGTTAGTTGCTGCCCAGTGTCATAGGAAGCCGTCTATTTGCTGCCCACCACTATTTGGATGTCATAGGAAGTTACCTAGGAGCTGTCCACCACGATTTGGGTTCGTAGGAAGTCACGTAGGAGATGTCTACCACGATTTGGGTTCGTTTGGGAGTCATCTAGTTGCTGCCTATTGTTGTTTGGGTTCATAGGAACTCATACAGACATTATTCGAAATTCCTAGCTGCTGTCCGGAGTCGTAGGATCACCGTACACACTTGCTAGTTGTTTACCTGAGCCGCATGAGGTCATAGGATCACCATACTAGCTTGCTAGGTGTAGTGAGTTGTAGAAGGTCTTAGGATCACCTCTTTTGAGTTCCTAGCTGTTATTACAACTTGTTCTACTGTTTACTATTTTTTTTTTTACTTTCTCTGCAATTTATTTAAACTCCCTGCAAATTATATTGTGTTTTGTGAGTTAAACATGCAACAGGAATAGCAGCAGCAGATACATCACGTACGCAGGTACATTTTATTTATTGTTGTTCTTTTATTTTATTGCAATTACTCTTACTCCGACACATTATGCAGGTACTGAATATAACCTTACTTTCAAAACAAAACATTTTTTTTAATTAAACAACTTTTTCAAAATTAAAAAAAAACGAAACAAAACATAACACGTTCTTTCGAACTTACGGGAGTCCCTCGGAGGAGGTAACCCACGGTTGCTAACGAGATCTCCCCGGTTTAAATGGGTTTCACAACTCGTTTAAACTAAGTAAGTTCAAAAGAAAATAGTGATGCCGGAAGGAGGGAACCGTGGGATCCTAACCGGTGTCGCTCTAATCAACTTGAACCCCCCATTGAAACCAAAACTGTGAAGCACAAATCACCAATTTCAAACACTTAAACCCTGGAGTCATCGCGACGACAAGAGCTTGGAGCCAACTTTGTGGGCAGCACGACGAGGAGCTTGGAGCGAGCAGCAAGAGGATCTTCTTCAGCATTTATCTCTTCCTTAGCATAATAACAATCCATAGGACTTCGAGGTAGCTCGCCTAGCGCGACGTAAATCCTCACACACCCTCTTTTAGGCTCCTGCACAACCATATTGTGCAGCATAAGTCCTAACCCGCTTTAGGTTCCGAGGTTGTTGTGTGGTACGACGTAAACCCTCCTTTCTCTGTGGGCTATTTGCATAATCGGGTATTATGCAAATGTAAGTCCCAGATAATAAAATTGGCAGGATTGAACATTCAAATAACATCATCTCTAAAAATTGTAGCCACACAGTAGGATAGTTTGGGAAGTCACTGAGGGTTTACCTCGGATCAGTGACATCCCCTACCTTCTCCTTCCTTTGGACTCCTGAAAATAAGTGTTCCTCATTGTGCCATTCCCATTTGGTTTTCCTCATCCTACCTTGAAAACCTGAACCTTGAATTCTTGAAGACTAGAACCATTGATCATTATCGAGAGTTTTCTCAAGTGACTCCCGTCATTTGGGATGTAATTAACTATAGGGGCTTGCCTCTATAGGGAACTTGGAACCCAGGTAAAATAAACCCTATTTAATCTTTGTATTAAATAGGGGAATTCGTCGGTCATATATAAAAGGTTCGCAGACCAAATGGATGTCACAAATCTCTTAGTTTGCAGGATTGGGCCTATCGCCGAGGTCTACACTTATCTTTCGGGAGAGTAGTATTCGCGGTATCAGGCACGATTATGTAAACTTATTTAACGAATGAGATCCACTTGGTCTCTTTTTTCAAAATTAAAACATACTACTTCAAAACCCAAACTATATATTAATATATTAAATTAAATTTCAAAAAAAATTATTTTCATATTTTCAAATCTAATCCCTATCTATATCGAAAAAGTTGACCGACAGCACACTTATAGGTAAATTAATGAAATTAGTAGATATTATGAAATATAAGAAGATGAATATCTTATGTATTCAGGAAACTAAATTGATTGAAAAAATTGCTAAGGAGATTATTAATTTAAGTTTTAACCTTTGACATTCAGGTAGGAGCCACATTAGAAATAGTGTATGCGTGATTATAGATAAAAGTTTGAAAGATATTATTGTAAATATCAATATAATTGAAGATATAATTATAGCCCTAAAGATTATTGTTTATTCTAAGATTTTTAACATTATAAGTGCTTATGCTCCTCAATTAGGCTTAGATATAGGTTCAAAGAAAAAGTTTGGAATGACCTTAAAGGAATTAATACAAATGATACCTTTTAATGAAAGAATTTTTATTGAAGGAGACTTAAATAGATATGCTGGTAGAGCGATAGAAAATTTTAGAAATATTCATGATGGCTATGATTTTGGAGTGATTAATGAAGAATGTAGAGTCATATTAGATTCTACTTTAACTTATAATAATGGACATAATGAAATACAAATTGATTATTTTCTTATTAAAAAAAAAGAGATCGTTAAGAATATAATGCTTGTAAGGTCATTTAAAGTGAAAATAAATTTAAGTACTCAACTTTGATTATTAGTTCTGAATTTTAAGATGATGAGTTGTAAGATAAATAATAGATAGAATTAAATGGGAGCACCTAAAATACATATGAAATTATTTTTATGAGAAAATGTTAAGATTTTAAGAATTGAGATGTTCGCGAAGAAGTTAATTCTATGTGGGATAAAGTAACAAACACTAAGAGGCACTTGGGGAATCAAAAGAAAAGTTTTTATAAATAAAAGTATTTGATTGTGAAATAATAATGTGCATGAAAAGATAAAATATAAAAAAATTGTTATGAAATTGGTTTAAATGTAAAAACTCAGTAAGGTGAGAAAAATATAAGGTGACCCATTGGGAGTAAGAGAAAAAAATTGTGACGCTAAAAATTGTATTTATAATGATCTTTATAATAGATTTAATACTAAAGATATTAAAAATTACATTTATAAGCTAGCCAAACAAAGTGAAAATAAATTTAATTTACGTAAAATGTATTAAAGATGAAAATAAAAAAAATATTTTTCATAAAGGAAGATATTCAATATAGGTGGGTGAGCTATTTTGATAAACTTTTCAATGAAATTTCTGAAAATATGATCTTTCGTAGTGATCTTAATATCATTAATGATGATAAAATGCTTTATTTTTATCGTTGCATTAGTTAAAAAAAGTTGAGAAGTCTTTGAAGAAAGCCATGGGTGGAAAATCAGTATGACCCGATGATATCCGAATTGAAGTGTGAAAATATTTAGGAAATTTGGGAGTTTCTTGGTTTACCAAACTCTTTAATATTATTTTAAATACTAAAAATACGTCTGAGTGGAGGAAGAGTATTTTGTAGGAAGAGTATTTTGGTCCCCTTTTTTAAGAATAATGGGGATGTACAAGAGTGCAGATTATAAATGAATTAAGTTTGTGTCATTTTTTAAAATTGCGGGAGAGGGTAATTGAACATAGGTTAAGATGTGATTCAAAGATTTCTCATAATCAGTTTGGATTTATACCAGACAAGTCTACTATGGAAGCTATACATTTATTGAGAGGTTTGATGAAGAAGAATAGAGAGAGTAAGGAGGATCTACATATGATTTTTATTGATTTAGAAAAAACTTACGTTAAGCTTCCAAGTGATGTTCTTTAGAGAGTACTAAAGAAGAAATGTGTTGATATGGCTTTTATTCAAGTCATTAAAGATATGTAAACTAGAGCTGTTACTTGTGTTCAAATAGGAGGAGGATTGACTAAGTATTTTCTTATTTCAGTTGGATTACGTCACGGATCGGCTTTAAGCCCGTATCTTTTTAGTTTAGTTATGGTTGCTCTTACTGACAGGAGGATGTGCGTTGATGTATGTTTTATAGCTGATGATATCCTTCTTGTGGGTGAGACTAGAGAAAGAGTTCAGGAAAAAAGTTAAATTAGGGAGGTCTACATTGGAGTCTAAAGGCCTTCGTTTGAGTAGTTCTAAAACCGAATACATGGAATGTAATTTTAATGGTGGTAGTATCTCTAGTGGCAGAGCTCTAACTATGGGTAATCAAATCATTAAAAGATGTGAACATTTTAGATATCTTGGGTCTATAGCTCAAAGTGATGGTGATATAGATGGGGATGTTATGAGTAGAATTCAAGTTGGTTGGTTGAAGTGGAGGAATGCATCAGGCCTTTTGTATGATAGAAAAGTACCACTTAGACTTTAAGGAAAATTTTATAAGATGGTGGCGAGCTTGCAACGCTTTATGACGCAACATGTTGAACTTTAAAAGAGAAGCATAAAACAAAGTTAAGTGTTAGTGAGATGAGAATGCTTAGGTGGATGAGTGACTTGACATTTAGAGACAATGCGAAATGAATATACTCGTGATAGGGTTGGTGTAACTCCAATGGCGGACAAGATTAGAGAGTCGTCTTAGATGACTTGGTCACATTCAACTTCGACTATCTAATGATCTGGTTAGGAGAATAGCTCTTTTAAATTCTACTTCTATTAAGAAAGGCAGAGGTAGACCTAAAAAGGCTTGGGTATAAAAAATGATCTTAATCTATTAGAATTAAGTGAAAAATATGACACTCAATAGGACACAATGGAGAAAAGGATTCATCTAGCTGACCCCACTTAGTGGGATAAAGGCTTATTATTGTTGTGTCATACTTGAAGAAGTGGTAATTGTGAACACACAAATCACTAAATAGAAATGATAGAAATCATGTCGAAGGAATACTTGAGTTTTAAATGTAAACATGGAAACTTTTCACCGAAATTAATCAACATGTTACGCACCGGCTTAAGGGTAATTTTTCTTTTATCAGCCTAAGGGTTATTGGTCTTTTGCTATTATTATTGTTGGGTATAAGTAGACTTTAATATATTAGCGTTACATTTATGTTTGAGATTATTGTTGTGTTTTTTAGGGTTAGTGTTTGAGAGAGATCTCCTACTTCTTGAATGGTAAGAATTGTGAGTGATCGCATGTCTCTTGAAATGTAGGTGTTTATCTTTATGTTTTTATATTGTGTTGTTTAGTGTTTGTGAAATAAAAGTATATGTTGCCCTAATTTCTGTGGAAAGTCTTGCCAATTTATGCTTTGAATCACAACACAACTGTGAAGTGATCGAATAAAACAAATCCAATTGGCAGTCACAATAATTGAGAAAATATAGAATTTTATATTGTTACTGATTATTTAGGGTCCTATTTATAACTTTCAAAGGAGAACAAAATAACTTATTTTCCATAATCATTCTATATTTAGTGAAAAGCCACAAGCTCATTTCTCCCATCCCATTAGAATTAGGAATCAAATTTAGGTTTAATAATTTTCTTGTGAATTATCCGCAGAAGAGGCTTAACTTAGTCCAACAATCAAGGACAACTGTATTTAATAGTGGAAAGACATTTGCCGGACTGTAAAAATAGTGGAAATTCAGCAGCAAACAGAGGAAAACAATCCAGATTTACCAAAAAAACGAAAGGGAAACATTACTGTAGAAATCAGTGGAATCTGCCACTATAGCACAGTAACTGAAAAGCAATCCGGTGGCTGAGAAAGAAGAATAGGAAAAAGCTAACTGTATTATAGCAAGAATTTGGGAAGGAATTTATACGTGTTTCCTAACCTTGTAGAATAGGAAGCCTTGAAAGTTGAAACCTGAATTGCTTATGATGCTTATGGAATTGGCTTCTACAGTAGTTAATCAAGCCTAAAGAGGAAGTTGAAATATTGAAAAGCATAGCTCATTCTTTCTCGGACCAATCTCCTAGGTATGTTTAAAATAGCTAAAAAGAAAATGCAATTCCCTTTGAAGTCCATTTTCTGTCTGGTGTGTATACACTTTAGATTTCCATAAGCTGACAGCTTTTTACCGTTTTGTCTTTAACGAAATCATCAGAAGTCTATTGATTGGCAATAATTTTTGCTTATATAGTCAGATAACCTTGATTGCATGTATTTTCGTAAGCATAAACTAGGTTTTATTGTAGTATTCATTCAAGCTTACCATGAACTAATATTGATTGACTTATCCAAGGATTATTTTGTTTATAGATTTGCTTTTATATTTGTGGTTGATTTTCTTCATCCGCCAGCTTGTTTAATTTTTTTTCAGATTTGTTGAACTACTCTGTTGTTGAGCTTAATTTCAAGTCACCGCCACAGCAGAACTTCTTGTAATGCGCTAGTTGGCGAAAACTTTGAAAAATGAATTTAGTTAGCCAAGCTTTAATCAGATTACTTCGACTCCCTATTTATGGATAGTTTTACCTCCATAGAAAATTACATCCGTGAATGCTTGAATGCTTCACTTTGTTTGAATTGTTGTTAATATTTCTTACTGTAACTAAATAAACTAAATTTTCTGAATATTCAACAGGTTATCATCTGCTCTCCATCAGCCCTGTAATGATGAAGAGAACCCTGGCATAATCAAAAGATAATTGTGGATTTAATTAACTTTCAAGGAAAATGGTTTCTAGTTGTAGTCCTAATGGAAAATGTGCCAATGAAATTCAGGAAGAAACAGGACAAACCACATCCCCCAATTGGAAAAAAAATCAGATCCCTCCGGACTTGCGGGCATCTCGTAGAGGACTATTAGATGAAAAAGAGAGAAGTATTATGGTTCTAAAGTTTCTCAGATTCTTTCCTAATAGCGCCAATTATTTGAAACTCGGGCCTTCTCCATCAGCCAAGTTCTGGCAGATTGCTGAAGAAAAGGATGAAGTTTCTCGTTCAGTTACTTCAGCTGATCTAAACCACTCTTCCAGATTCAGTATACCGTTTGTTAGGAAAATTGATTGGGCTTCTCTGTGGCAACTCTCAAAAACATGGATTCGAAATCCAATGAATATCGCCCTCTTCATTTGGATCTTATGTGTTGCTATTTCTGGTGCCATTTTGTTCATGGTGATGACCGGAATGTTAGATGGCGTATTGCCAAGGAAATCCCAGCGAGATGGCTGGTTTGAGGTCAATAACCAAATCCTAAATGCTTTATTTACACTTATGTGCCTCTATCAACACCCGAAGAGATTATATCATCTTGTTCTTCTGATCAGGTGGAGGCCAGAAGATGTTCTGAAACTTAGAAAGTTGTATTGCAAGAATGGGTTATATAAACCAAATGAGTGGGTGCATATGATGGTGGTAGTATTTCTTCTCAATTTAAATTGCTTCGCTCAGTATGCTTTATGCGGTCTAAACTTAGGATACCCTCGATCAAAGAGACCCGCCATTGGAGTTGCTATTTGCCTATCCGTTTCAATCGGAGCTCCCGCTTTTTCTGCCGTCTATAGCATGCTGAGTCCACTCGGAAGAGACTACGAGACTAACGTTGATCAAGAAGCACAAACCGAAGTCGTCAAGCCTGCTCAACCCCGGCTTAAGTCATTCGAAAGAAAATATTCGTTCGCATTGCAGGGAAATCAACGGGCTCCGGAGAACAATCCACAATGGATTGGAGGAATATATGATTTGTGGGATGATATTTCGCTTGCATACCTGTCGGTCTTCTGCAGCTGCTGTGTTTTTGGATGGAACATGGAGAAGCTTGGGTTCGGTAACATGTACGTGCACATCATGACTTTCTTGCTCTTCTGCATCGCGCCCTTCTTTATCTTCAACCTCGCAGCTGTTAATATCGATAATGAGGCTGTTCGAGAGACGCTGGGAGTGGCTGGAATTTTGCTTTGTGTGTTTGGGTTGCTGTATGGCGGTTTTTGGAGGATTCGGATGAGGAAGAGGTTTAAGCTGCCAGCTTATACATTCTGCTGTAACGAACCTTCAGTTTCTGATTGCTTTCTGTGGCTTTGTTGTTGTTCTTGTGCTCTTGCTCAGGAGGTGAGAACAACAGACTACTATGATATTGTTGAAGACAAATTTTTCTTGAAGAATACAACTAATGGCAATGGATTTCCAGTTTCCCCTTTGCGTCGTGAGGATGCATTGCCTCCCTATACATCAAAATCTCCGAGTAGGTTCGCTCCCGGGAGTCCTAGTTCTCCCCATGGAGGGAACTTCAGTCCATTGGAGATGATGAAAGAATCAACAACTCCAACAAGATCTCCAGGTAGGTTCGCTCCAGGGAGTCCTTTGCCAGTGGTGGAGGAAGATGAATCTTCCGGAAGCTCTATTGATCCTATGAAACCTCCAGTTTCTCCTCTGATACAAAGAGAAGCCGGTCCAGCGCCATGATATATATGGTTTTTTTAAGAACAGGCCTGTAAGTATGTCTTAGAGACTGGTTCAATTCTTATGTTTTTCTTCTGATCTGCGAAACTGTTTTCTGTAAATGATTTCTCGAGTGTTTAAATGATATTTCGTTGAATTACAGGAATAAATCATGATTTTTTTTAATTTTAGATTTTAGTTTATTGATATTATGAGAAATCTTGTCTCTCTATCCCTGACCGATTCTCAGGAAGAGTATTGAAGAAGTGTTCCAAAGCTGCGTATAATTTCACACAGTTTTGTGGTAAGTTTGTAAATCATCAATTTGTCTTGCATCATTTTCCACCATATATGCAAATAAAGAATTTACCATAAATTTCATATATATTTTTTTATATATAGAAAAGTTTATATTGATCTTCAAACTTGTATTTTCTTTTTTCTCCTTCATATATATATATTTCTTTTGTTTTTTTTTTAAAAAATTTCTTGAATAGATATGTGACTTGCAACATGTGAATGCTTGATGTATTTTCCAAAAAAAAAAAAAATATTACCTACTTTTAAGTTCTAAAAATTTTATTTAATTTTGATCTATTGAACATCAAGAGCACTTCTAGGCTCTAACAAGAGAGAATATTGCATCCGGATTTTGCAGGCATGCTGGTAGTATTTTAATTGTTATTAGTATTTTTGTCGTGTTATTTTATCATAATACCACTATAATACTACTAATAATACCTAAAATGCTACCATTAGTATTTAATCCGGATGCAACTAATATTTAAAAATAGGGATAATTGCATACAGACCATCCAAGGCATATTTTTATAAATTAAGCATCTATTGATTTTTTTGAAATGAAAAATATGGTTTTGATATTAGAGTGAATTCGGAAAATGTGTGAAAGAGGTTGGTTGATTTGTAAATAACAAGTTTCAGGTGGTCTTTATGTAATTCCTACGACCATTTTTGTAGCCTTATTTTCCATGCGTTCGTGGAAAAAATGCGCAGCATAAATTTTTTTATAATTTCATTTTCTGAATTCTCGCGTCTGAAAATTAACCCTCTTATTTAACGTATTTAGATCCTAATAACTGTCGTATATTCATTATAAAATAATTATGGCCTTTTTTTAATATTATAAATTGTTTTTCTTCTACGTATATATTTTTTAAATGAAACATTTACGTAAATAATACTCAATGCCTATGTATTTACATAATTAACACCAAAACTATTTTTACATGCTTACTGCCTCACCTACGTATAAAGGCTGTATTTTACTCTTTAAAAGTTAAAATGGTGGTGTATTCTGTAGGATATGTGATGTGTGCTAGAAAATTCAGTGGTAGATTAATAGTTTATCATCTTTGCATTGCATGAAGAATCAACACATTCAGATAGATGAAAATAATTAGTAGTGCAATTAGAAGTTTTTACGTGGAAAACCGAGAAAGAAAAATAATCGCGGGGTCTGACCCAGTTATAAAATTCACTACAAATTGATGATTAAAAAGATCTATACCCTAAAACCTAAACCCTAAGACCCATTGTCTCACAAGTGTGAAAGGATTACAAAGTTTTCTGAATTGCGTCGATGTGTTGATAAACTTGTTACAAGGAATAGGCGGCGAACGATGCAAATAAGCAACAATCGATGAGTAGTAGTTGACGGTTGTCGACAGCGGTTGTTGGGGATTGACGGCGGCAGAAGTGATGTTGAACTTCAGTTCTTTCTCAAAGCTTCAAGCTTCTACCCCACCACCCCTTTCTTGAGAGAGATGAAACTCTATTTATAGAGTTATGAGTGCAATTAATGTATGAATATGAACCATTTTGATCTGACGACTCAGAGATGTTCTTTCGATCAGACATTGTTTGATGGACATTTGAGTGTCTGAACGATGTCAAGACGCTCGATTTGACTATGAACTTGTCGTATTCGACATTGGTTTGACCTTCCAAATATTCATGAAAATCTTCCAAATGTGATTTAATGGTTTAATCTAAGCTTGATGTGACTCATATTAGATCAATTTCAGTATCATCGGAACCGTCTCATCGAGCCACTCAGTTTGACTATAAGTTTGCCGAAATCAGAATTTTGGTTGTCTTTTTATCAGAGATTAAGTATTTATTGCTCAAAATATTATTTCGAGATTCATGTCTTGCCTCAAAATTCGTGTTTGATGAAAGAATTTATTGATGGTGTATCACTATGAATAATTCAAATGATATAAATGTAAACCAAATTTGTGGTGTCAGCTATGTAAACACATAAGAATTGCGTGGCATACAATTAAATGCCCCTTTTCATACTTAATTAGACTGATGACACGACTGAACGTGCCAGCTAATTCAAGTATTTAAATATCATTTAAACTTGACCAAAATAAAAAACCAAAAGCCAATATTTTACAAGATGAGATTCTGCACTTTGCATTAAATCATATCTAATTCAATTAAATATAATTTTATTGCAGATACCATCCAAAACTTTTCTAATATTACAAAATCCTTAGTCCGCGCTAATTTCCACCAATAGTCTAAGGCCGCAAATTCAACTGATTGCGAAGCTATTTATTGTTTCTTGTCTGATTGATCATTTTAATTGACGTTTCTGTAGGTCAGAAATGGCTACCAGGCAGTTTCCCTCTGCCTTTCCTACTGGGCCCACTCGAGGCTGCGGGCCCCACAAACACCGTTGACCGTTAATGGCTCTGCATCTGCCCAATTATTAACATAATAAATTATATGAATATTAAATTTATTTTGGCCTTCCAGCGAATAAATCATGGCTAGACATCCAGTGCATGCTGCCTAACATATACCATTCAACATCTATCATCATCTAACAATTATATAAGTTCACTGGCTCTTTATTTGGCAAACACCATCATCCAATATCAATTATCATTGTTATTCAACATTTTACTTCATCTACCTTGTTTGATGCCCATCGTAGCCGTGGTCTAATGGTCGCAATTCGATGATTTGATGTTAGTAATATGTATGTTGATGATCATCAACTTTCGATATTAGAAGTCTTGCAATTTATCAATTGTTTCCCTTCTTTTCATAAAGAACTAAACATTCAAATCTTTGACATTACCGTCAAACATTTGAGTTCCCTTTATCGATCATTGTTATGATATCTTTATTTAAATTTAGTTCTTCTACATTTACTAATGTTTTCTCTAGCTGAATAGAAAGACACTTCCATTCTAACTTAAGATTTTTTGTAGCAAAGTTATTTTCTTTAAGCTTGGGCTCATGATATTCTTGGTAATAGGTTCTCCACACACATATTGTGTGTGTGAAAGCGTTGTGTTCCAAGATCAGTTGATAGAGCATATGCTTTGGCGTTGTAAGTCTCTTATGGTCTGAGATTTAAATCCTGCCTCCGGTAATTATTGCCTTAAGGAAGGGGTATTCAAATATTTAGGTGCATTGGTCGCCCTAGATCTGACAGAAGTTGAACCAATATGATGAATTGGAGACCTCACGCCGCGAAACATTCTTTCTATATATATATATATATATATATATATATATATATA
>JXCR01136890.1:7459-21225 GCA_002079205.1 Phalaenopsis hybrid cultivar
GGCAAGGGGATTCAGGGCAATGTGATGGTTGGATTGCACTGAGGAGGTCTCAAAGAGATTCTGTGGGTAGTTTGGAGGGGTCTCTCTGAGAAAATTTCAGCACACCTCCCATGGCCGTGAAGGTGATTTTTTATAAAAATGGCTAAGGGGTGGCTCTCAGGAACAATGTTTGGGTGTATTGTGATGCTTAGGTGGAGGGCAGATGAGCTCTATCATTTGATTTGAGTGAGGTGGCCTCTGGGTTTGATTTGGGTGAAATTCAAGAGGGGGTGGCCCTCAATTTTAGCTTCTGTGATGACTAGGCCGACCTGCCATGGCAGGGGGAGGTGGTTAGGAGCTCCGGGAACCCAGGGAAATATGTCACAGCAATTTAATGCAATGAGGTATTGTTTTGGCAAAGATATCTTAAGCCTAAGCAAAAATGGAAATCAAATCCTTAATTTGAGGGACCCTTGGGTCCATGGCTCGTCTAGCTTAGGTTAGATGGTTTTTGGCTCAGTCTTAGATTCCAACTAATGGTTGTGGTGGAGTTAATTTGATGGTTTTAGGGTGGTTAGGCCACATTTAGTGCTTGGGTCCAAGTGAGTGTAAATGACCAAAATTTAGGTTTGGGCTAGTCTAGCCATGTTAATTGGCCCAAATAAATATTTCATTTGGTGTATATGATCATAAAAAACAACTTTGGTGAAGGATGAAAGTGGTTTTGAGTTCAATTGGATGGTCAATTTGGAGGAATTTTGATTTTGATCAATTTGGGCATATTGGGCTAGGTTTGGGTCTATGTTGGGATATCCTTGGGTCAGGTTCAAATGGATTATTTTGAATGGTCAATAGGGATCTCATGAAGAGTTTTCAACATAAAATGGGTGCCAATTTTGGGTTTAAGGCGTTCAATTTGATGAGATTAAGTTATGTGGACAAAATTGGGGCTTTGATCTAAATCAAAATTAGGCTTAAATGATGGACCAATTAGGCTTAGATTTGGTTTATATTGGTCATATCAAGGGTGAATTTGAGTTTACAATTAAAATTAGGGGAAATTGAAGTCAATTTGATAGACATTTAAGGTAGATTTGGGGAAAAATGGGTCTTTAAAAGGTAATTTGGGGGTTTTGGTCAAAGATGGTCAAATTGGCCAAATTGGGTCATGTGGTAGTTGAGGAAAATGAAATTGGGAATATTTGAGAGGTTTCAAAAATTTTTAGGATTTTTTGGAAATTTTGGAATTTTGGGCTAAATTTGGGGTATTTTGGTAATTTGGCAAATTTTGGTGATTTTGGGTAGCTTGGGTGTTTTCAAGGTGTTTGAAATAATTTTTGAACCAATTTGGGTATTTTGGGTAAATTTGGGAATTTTGGCCAAATTTGGGTTCCTAAGGGTATCTAGGTAATTTGGGGGAGTTTAGGGGCAAAATGCTAGGTGAGGTATATTGGCAGAGTTGGAGTGCCAACCACCATCAATAAGCCATGGACCAATGCAAACCCCATTTTGGGTCATCTATGTAGTGGTCTTAGCTAAACCCTAGCCTAGGGTTAGTGGGTTTCGGGGACCACCTACATGAGTCTCCCAAAAGTATCAAGGGACCAAAGCCTAGAAGTTTAGGTTTAGGGTTGTGAGTGATTGTGAGTGCAAGTATATACCTTAAGCCCTAGACCAACCCCTAGGGTCAACCCTAAGGTCCAGCAGTCCTAAGGCTGACTCATCTTGGGGTTTCCCTATAATGACCCCACCTACTAAGTGCTAGAAGCTAGGATCAATATGTGGAACTTCAAGTTGAGTAGAGAAGATGGTAGAATTTCTAATGGTGAGGGTTCCTTTTCTAGTTTTCTAAGAATAGTCAATAGAAAAGTCCTATGGCTAGAACTTAGGCTACTAAAGCGGAAAAACAAAACCTCAACTAAAAGTGAGGTCAACATACACCCTCAATGCTTCTGGTAAATAATCTTGACCTCCTTTTTATTAGAATGGACAATTTTCCTTAACAACATTATCAAAGTTTTATTATACACCATAGCTAGTATGTTAACCTTCACATAATAAACCATGGAATATTATCAATTGATGCCATGATGATGGGCAAATTGGTTTACATTAGTGTTCTTAAAAGCCATCTCATTACCACAAAAAAATTGATGGGATACCAAACCGGTATACTATATGGTCATTAAAGAAATGAAGAACATTCTCAGCCTTCACCTCTCTCAAGCGTATGGGCTTAACTACTTAGAGAAGTAGTTGGTAAAAACCAAAATGTATCAGTGTCATTTAAAGGATGGGTAGATTGATCGCTCCAATTTTATATATACTCAGAATGGTCATGATGTCACTATCAGATGAAGAGCATTCGATGATTGTTATAAGACCAAATTAAATATTTAACATTAGTGGCACTTCTTAGCATACACAATACAATCCCAAGTCACAAAAGGCTAGTAATATCTCAAGAATTTATTCTTAAAATTCATCTTAGGGCTGGATTAATGAGATCTACAAATGACCTCATGTACTTCATTTATTGCCTTATCTATATTGTCATTATTAAGGTAATAGAGCCCCATGTGGTCAAACAAGCATCAGTACAATGTGTCATTCATGATAGTAAATGAGAGGGCTCTCCTTTAGATCTTCATATTCCTGTTCTCAATTCACATATACTTCTTAGCAAAAATTCTAGCATATTCTTCTTCCTGATTCAACTATATNTTTACATAGCATGAAGATGAGGAATGGTCAAACTATCCCCATGTAATAGAAAAGATAAATGAGGAGGAGGAGAAATTCCAACTGTAATTTGTTCTATGTTCCTCCCCATGGAAGCCAAACAGTGTGCAAGACCATTACCTTCTTTATGTATTGTTCCACTATTTTAAAACTGCTTCATTTTGTTTAACCACCTGAGAATATACCAACAAGGAGCATCTTCTTTTTGCAGTATTTTGATACGAGTGATGGAATCAGATTCTAATATCAATTGACAGATCTAAAAGTGATAAGAAAAAAGTATAGCCCAATAGATTGTTATCATCTCAGTCTCCAATGCATCATAAGCCCAAGTTGGAGAAGAAAAATACAGAATGCATTTCCCTTAGGAGTTTCAAAAAAACTCTCCCAAAACCTGAGGACTCCCTAGTGTAGCTACCATCAGTATTAACTTTCAGCCAACCTGATGGAGGAGGGGTCCAAGGAATCAAAGATGGCTTGAAGTTCTGCTAAACTTTATCACCTGACATCCAATTCTTAAAGAGATTGAGGAACTACTGGTGTTGAATAATTTTCTGAATATAAGAGGTGCAGTTGAAAACCACAGACTTGCCCAATGGCTTAAGCGCTTCATACTTAGCTTGACTTCTACACATCCAAATAAACCAGGCAACTATACAAGGAATAACCAGCAGGTTAGCTTCTTGCAAGTCCTTCCAGCAATAGAAAAACTTATCCTAGCATACTTTTAGAGTATCAATTTTGAGCTGTGTCAACAATCCAGACCAAATCCTTTGAGAGAACTCACAAGTAAAAAATAAATGCACTAAAGTCTCTTCTTCAGCTTTACAAAGATAACAACAAGAGCGTTACCTTAGGCCTTTAATTTTCAAGATATCATCAGTAGGAAGCAAGGAAAACCACAACCTCCAATAGAAAAAAGAAATTGAATGTGTTAACCACTTACCCTAAATGGCCTTCCCCTTCAAGACTGGTTGCCACTGGTAGAACTTTTGATAAATATAAGCTGAGAGTTTCTATGAGGAAGCTTGTTTGGTAATGAGGCTGTCCTTTTGATCAGAACAAAAGGAAGCATTCCTTACTAATTGAATCTATTCATTGTTGAGAATGGTATTCAACATTCTGCAATTCCATATTTCATCAGACCAATACTCTTTCACCTGAGTCTATTAATTGGGGTTTGAGGTGGTACATGACAGCTTTTCTCCATTCCAAACCCACTTGTCTAACTAGAAATTAATTTGTCCCTCTCCTAATTCCCATATAAAAAGNAGAGTACTCAAAACACTTTAGAGAAATTATTTGACCGCTTTATCTGGTCTGGCACTAATACCAGAAAGCATTGGGCCTCCTTTGATAAAATTTCTAAACCTTATACCGCGAGGGGTCTGGGTATTAAGAATTTGAAGCAAATCTCTGAGATTAATATGTGCAAGATTTTGTTCCAATTCCATTCCAGTACCTCCTTATGGGCTCGTTTCATGCATCATAAATATTGTGTTAGCATAAATCTGGCTTTTGTTAATTGGAAAGTAGGAAATTCAAAAATTTGGAAAGCCATCATTACCGCTCGCTCGGTTGCTAATAAGTTTATATTTTGGGATATTGGTGATGGTAATATCTCTTTCTGACACAATCAATGGGGTCAAGGTGATTTTAATTTTTCTTCTCAAATTTTAAATAATAACTTAATTCTCTCTGATNTGAGTACTCAAAACACTTTAGAGAAGTTATTTGACCGCTTTATCTGGTCTGGCACTAATACCAGAAAGCATTGAGCCTCCTTTGATAAAATTTCTAAACCTTATACCGCGGGGGGTCTGGGTATTAAGAATTTGAAGCAAATCTCTGAGATTAATATGTGCAAGATTTTGTTCCAATTCCATGCCAATACCTCCTTATGGGCTCGTTTCATGCATCATAAATATTGTGCTAGCATAAATCTGGCTTTTGTTAATTGGAAAGTGAGAAATTCAAAAAATTGGAAAGCCATCATTATCGCTCGTTCGGTTGCTAATAAGTTTATATTTTTGGATATTGGTGATGGTAATATCTCTTTCTGGCACAATCAATGGGGTCAAGGTGATTTTAATTTTTCTTCTCAAATTTTAAATAATAACTTAATTCTCTCTGATTGTTAGATGGATGGTCATTGAGATGTTAATAAATTAAAGGATATTATCGGGGATAACTACATTAAAGTTGTTAAAATTCCTATTAGAAGGAGCTTGAAAGACACACCCATTTGGAAAATTTCTTCAACTATTTCTCCTACAAAATTTTCATACTCTAGCATCTATAATTTTAGCAATGGGCATTTGGGCAAGCTTATATGGAATGTTATTTTCACCCCTTCTATCTCTTTTTTTCTTTGAAAATTTTTACTTAAAATGCTTCCTCTTGATGATATTCTTAAGCTTAAAGGGCTTAAGATNTTTGAAAGACACACCCATTTGGAAAATTTCTTCAACTATTTCTCTTACAAAATTTTCATACTCTAGCATCTATAATTTTAGCAATTGGCATTTGGGCAAGCTTATATGGAATGTTATTTTCACCCCTTCTAACTTTTTTTTTCTTTGAAAATTTTTACTTAAAATGCTTCCTCTTGATGATATTCTTAAGCTTAAAGGGCTTAAGATTGTTTCTCAGTGTTATATATGTAGGAAAGAAGAAGAATCTGAGATGCTCCTTTTCTTTCAATGTGCTTATGCTAGAGAGGTTTGATCATTATTAGGAAAGCATTTTTAGTTAAATTGGTTGCATAGCTCTTACATGATTGATTAATTACATTCCCGGAAAGCTGGGGCCTTGATTGATAAAAAATTATTTTGCTTTCCTTTGGTGGTGGTTTGGTTTATTTGGATGGCTTGAAATAGCTTTAAACATCAACATTTGGTTTTATCTCCTTCTAATATTGTTTCTTACATTCTAGCTTATTACCATTGACTGAATCAAATCTTTGGTTTGGATATCTCTTGCTCTCAACCTAGAGTGAGTAGGATGGCCACTTTGATTAAGTGGCAACCACCCCCCGCCCCCCCCCCCCCCNCTTACATGATCGATTACTTACATTCCTGGAAAGCTGAGGCCTTGATTGATAAAAAATTATTTTGCTTTCCTTTGGTGGTGGTTTGGTTTATTTGGATGGCTTGAAATAGCTTTAAACATCAACATTTGGTTTTATCTCCTTCTAATACTGTTTCTTACATTCTAGCTTATTACCATTTCCTGAATCGAATCTTTGGTTCGGATATCTCTTGCTCTCAACCTAGAGTGAGTAGGATGGCCACTTTGATTAAGTGGCAACCGCCCCCTCCCCCCCGGATTGGATCAAGATTAATATCGACGGAAGCTGGACTTCCACGGGTGCGGGTGCGGGTGGGGTTTTCAGAAATCACTTGGGTCATTGCCTTTGCTTTTTTGCTTCTCCTATTAATGCTTCATGTGCTTTAGAAGCCGAAAGCTGGGCTTTTTCGCTTTCTATTCTGGTTGCTACCTCATGCAATTTCTCCAATATCATTGTTGAGACTGACTCTTTATTGTTGTTCAAGGATTTTGATGCCCTTTCTTTACCTAAATAGAATGTACCTTACACTTGGAATAGAATTAAGGAGGTTATAGAAANTTATTTCTATTATGGTTGCTACCTCATGCAATTTCTCCAATATCATTGTTGAGACTGACTCTTTATCATTGTTCAAAAATTTTGATGCCCTTTCTTTACCTAAATAGAATGTACCTTACACTTGGAATAGAATTAAGGAGGTTATTGAAAAATTTAATTTTAATTTCCACATGTCTTTTATTTTTCGCGAAGGGAATTCCCCAGCGAATTGGCTTGCAAAGATTGCTAAGGGTAATGTTAATTCTTTGTTGGGTGTTACACCTATGCATCATTTACAGTGCCTTTTATTGAGCGACTCTCTAGATTCACCTTACATTAGATTTTAATTTCTCTTATGTTTTGCAAGACCTTTTTATTACCTGCCATGGTTGTCTGTTTGCTGCTTTTTTTTATTTTCTTAAGCATAGTTATTTTGATAACTGTTGAATGCATAATTTCAGTTGGAATGTACTGTAGGTTTATTGTTATTATTTTGCAACCTTAAGCTGCTACCACTTACACGTTTCTTTCTTTCCTTCTGGTGTGGAGATTATGATACATTTTTAATGCATAAGGGTCAATTTATCCTTCTATATATCTTTTGGTTTTGGTTGATCTTCTATAGCTACAGTGGAATTTTCTGGACATTTATTAATTACACCTTTCTAACGCATTAGAGGAGGAATTTCAGCACTTAAGGAAGTTTTGCTGCTCCTCCTTATGCCTCTTGTTTTTGTCTTGCTTTGGAACATTTTGGATTGTTTCTTGCCAGGATGACTCCTATTTTATTTGTTTGACTCTTTGGACTAACTTTTCTGCAGGGTACTATTTTCTTTAGCGGATTTGAAGGTGTCCTTGTCCTACCTCACCGACATCTTTTGATCATTTCAGGAAAGGATTGTTGGAGCTGCTCGAAGCTTATCTTTTTTTCTCAATTATATTTNTATCACACAAATAGCCTAGAAGAAGTTAGGGTTTAGGTCGTGAAGAACGATGACCTCGGAATCCTAAGACGAGTTAGGGCTTATATTGTATATCAGAGCTATACAAAGGCCTAAAGATAAGGTGAGGATTTACGTTGCATAAGCAAGCAACCTCAAGGTCCTATGGCTTTGTTGTTTAAGTCTAAGGAAGAAAGATTGGTTTAGCTGGGGAAGATAGGGTTCGGCTATGCAAAGGCCTAAAGATAAGGTGAGGATTTACGTTGCATAAGCAAGCAACCTCAAAGGGGCTATACGAAGGCCTAAAGATAAGGTGAGGATTTACGTTGCATAAGCAAGCAACCTCAAAGTGGTTTAAGTCTAAGGAAGGAAGATTGGTTTAGCTGAGGAAGACAGGTTTTGCTGTTGAAGATGAGTTAGGGCTTATATTGTATAGCAGGGCTACACAAAGGCCTAAAGATAAGGTGAGGATTTATGTTGCATAAGCAAGCAACCTTGAAGTCCTATGTATTTATTGTTTAAGTCTAAGGAAGGAAGATTGGTTTAGCTGGGGAAGACAGGTTTTTCTATTGAAGAACTGTTTAAGTCTAAGGAAGGAAGATTGGTTTAGCTGGGGAAGAAAGGTTTTGCTGTTGAAGACTTATATCTAAGCAAGGAAGATTGGTTTAGTTGGGGAAGACATGTTGTACTGTTGAAGATGGTCGTGCTGCCCACCATGCTAGCTCCAAGCTCCTTGTCGCAATGAGTTTGAGTTTTCTAGTGTGTCAAGCTATGATATCAAATTAGGTGGCCTTATGGTTGAAGTACTTTAAAATTTATGGGGGCATGTTAAAGTTGATTAGAGCGACACCGGTTAGGATCCTATGATTCCCTTATTCCGGCACCACTATTTTCTATTAGATTCATTTAGTCCAAATGAACTTACTAGACTCAACTTAATGAGTTCCATTATTTAATTTAGACCGTGGGAAGCCTTATTAGAAACCGTAGGTTACCTCCTCCGAGGAATTCTGGATCGTCCGATAGAGAAATCTTAATTTAGTTGCAATTATAGTTTTGTTTGATGTTTGTGATTAAATTTTGAGTTTTTTTATATTTTGAATGTTGTGGCGGTGAATTTTATCTTGGTCGAATTTTAGTTTGAGATTTGGTTTTGGTTTTGTGGCTATCCTGATAGTATTAGTTTTCATGCAGGGTGACATCATTGTTTAGCATGCAAATTTGTGTAAGCATAAAAGTGCAAGAAAGATGATACTGAAAACTGTAAAAGCATACCTGACGAGTCTTCTCGTTCCATCACCTAAAACTTAAAAATGCATGTGAGGGCAGTTCATGTAGAGGCAAAAAAAAAGGTTTTCGTAGTTTTCCTAACCCTATGTCATATCTTGGTGGGTCCTTAGGAGTTTAATTAAGGATGATTTTATCAAGCAAAATATATTAAGTTTAGTAGATCTCCGAGGTATCCAACAGATCTAGAGAAAGAAGCAGGTCCGTGCTACTCTCTCGCTGCCTGGTGGAAAATCCCGAGTTCTTTTAAACTTATTATGTTGCTTAATAATTCATCCTGTAAATACCCTTAGTGCTCAGTGAGCATTGATGTCTCAATTATCCCTAAGAATAGGGTAATTATCACTCGTAATTCAATTTAAGAATTATGTGGGTGAAGACCCTTAAAGAGACAAGTTTAAGAGACTTAGCCAAATTTTGACTTGGGCTTGTAGTGTTTGAAAGATGTTTTAATTTTCAATGATGTTTACTTTTCTAATCCTTATTTAAATGAAACTTGATTTAGCCTAAGTCACTACTAAGCCCTTAAGATTTTGGTGAGTGTCTTAGTCATTGCAAATGAAATTGACTTATAAGTGATGGTGATGATTCATGTTTTTTGTTTTTTTTTTGTTCATCAAATAGGGGTATTAAATTAGTGAGTTATTAACACCCAAAATCATACCCCTAAATCTAGGATCATTTAATCGGCTAGACTCCCAAATTTATGTAATTTAAGGAAATTGCAAATTTATCCTTTTTAATTAGGACAAGTGAGGTTGGTTTCTACCAGTTAACCCCTTGTGTTTCAAACATCCAAATATGTTAATTAGAATCAAAGATTTCTCATTTCCCTTTCTGAAATTAGGCCTAAATGTTAATTAAGGCTAAATTTCCAAAATTACACATTTGCCCCTAAGGCTCTATCACTTCATAATTCATCAATTCAAATGACTTTGGAATTTTTATTCTACCTCACTCATGGGTCAATTGAGACATCAATGGAAAAAGTCTGATTTTTCAAAATTTAATTTATCTATATAATTATTTTTAATGCAAAAATAGGATTTTTCAAAGAAAATTCCTAACTTGACTAAGGTAAATCCTAATCTCTTGAAATTTTTTACTGGAGGTAGGCTTAGACAAGAGAAGCCTTTGAACCAAATTTCATGATTTTTAAAATTTTATTTGAATTTTAAGAATTATTTTAAGTTTTGGGGTGTTTATTAATTATAAAATATTTTAAATGTGGAAAATTAAATTTTGTATTTTTATTAAATCTCTCTAATGTCAAGGGACATAGAGAAACAAATTTCACTTTTTTTTTATTTTTCTTTGAATTATTGGAATTATTTTAGTAACAAAAACCATTTTTAGCCTTTAAAAATTATTTGAAGCTTGAAAATTCAATATCTTTATTTATAAAATCAAGAAAAATACTCCAATTATTCCTAAGTGCTTAGAAAATAATTTAAAATGTTTTCATAAATTTTATTATTTTTGTGATTTATATTATTTTTTAATTATTTTAAGTATTTAAAATAGGCTAAAAATGAATTTTTTATTTTTACTTCAAATTTATTTTTATAAAATTCCTCTGATCACAGAGAACTCAAAAAATCAATTTTTATAAATTTTTAAGTTATATTTTAATTATTAAAAATCATTTTTAGTGCCAAAAATGTTAATTAACTTGAAAAATCAATTTGAGATATTAAATGAACTCCAAATGTTTTGAATTTTTTATGGGGAGTTGTCTAGAGTTTATATTTTAGTGGAGACCAAAAATTAAGTCATTTAGATGTCTATGTTACCCAAAGTTAATTTTCTTTGTGTTTTAGGGTTGGTGAAGATTAAGTGTATTCTTAATGACTTAACTCATGAAATTATTTTCAAAGGATCCTCTCGTCAAATTTTCTTAGAATTTTCTAATCAACAAGTTAATTATCATAATTAATTTCTGTAAATAATAGACATAAACTTGAAAAATATGAATCTCTGTCTAGGGACCTCCTCTGACTTTAAAAAAATCAAAAGATATCCCCTAAGACAGAGGCAACAACATGCTAAAATTTTAATCCATGGTGATATGTCAAATCACTTTGGGTTTGGTCCTATGGACTAATCTAAGTGAGACAAACATATCCATATTGTAATCAAGCAATTAAATTAAGCCTAACCAAATGGAGAATCAAAATAGGCCCGGGAGGAAGAGGAGATCAATACCTTGGCTCTGAGAAGCGAAGCTTCGATCAAAGATGATCGACACATTCATTGGGATCCAAGGAGGCTAGAGATTAAGCCTCTGACTATAGTGCAAAGCCTAGATAAGATTTCAACCAAGGTGGATTTCAGGTGTTGGTCTTGAGCTATGCTAGAGGAACTATTGAAGGGGGATTTGATAGGTCTTTTCCTCCTCTCAGTGTGGTGAAGGTGTGGGTAAGCTTAATTTAGTTTTGGTGGAGTGTAGAGGTGTGTGGAGCTCTATCCCATCTCTGACAAGGTTTTAAGCCAAAAAATTGGGCTCTGGCAAGGGGATTCAGGGCAATGTGATGGTTGGATTGCACTGAGGAGGTCTCAAAGAGATTCTGTGGGTAGTTTGGAGGGGTCTCTCTGAGAAAATTTCAGCACACCTCCCATGGCCGTGAAGGTGATTTTTTATAAAAATGGCTAAGGGGTGGCTCTCAGGAACAATGTTTGGGTGTATTGTGATGCTTAGGTGGAGGGCAGATGAGCTCTATCATTTGATTTGAGTGAGGTGGCCTCTGGGTTTGATTTGGGTGAAATTCAAGAGGGGGTGGCCCTCAATTTTAGCTTCTGTGATGACTAGGCCGACCTGCCATGGCAGGGGGAGGTGGTTAGGAGCTCCGGGAACCCAGGGAAATATGTCACAGCAATTTAATGCAATGAGGTATTGTTTTGGCAAAGATATCTTAAGCCTAAGCAAAAATGGAAATCAAATCCCTTAATTTGAGGCACCCTTGGTCCATGGCTCGTCTAGCTTAGGTTAGATGGTTTTTGGCTCAGTCTTAGCTTCCAACTAATGGTTGTGGTGGAGTTAATTTGATGGTTTTAGGGTGGTTAGGCCACATTTAGTGCTTGGGTCCAAGTGAGTGTAAATGACCAAAATTTAGGTTTGGGCTAGTCTAGCCATGTTAATTGGCCCAAATAAATATTTCATTTGGTGTATATGATCATAAAAAACAACTTTGGTGAAGGATGAAAGTGGTTTTGAGTTCAATTGGATGGTCAATTTGGAGGAATTTTGAAATTTGATCAATTTGGGCATATTGGGCTAGGTTTGGGTCTATGTTGGGATATCCTTGGGTCAGGTTCAAATGGATTATTTTGAATGGTCAATAGGGATCTCATGAAGAGTTTTCAACATAAAATGGGTGCCAATTTTGGGTTTAAGGCGTTCAATTTGATGAGATTAAGTTATGTGGACAAAATTGGGGCTTTGATCTAAATCAAAATTAGGCTTAAATGATGGACCAATTAGGCTTAGATTTGGTTTATATTGGTCATATCAAGGGTGAATTTGAGTTTACAATTAAAATTAGGGGAAATTGAAGTCAATTTGATAGACATTTAAGGTAGATTTGGGGAAAAATGGGTCTTTAAAAGGTAATTTGGGGGTTTTGGTCAAAGATGGTCAAATTGGCCAAATTGGGTCATGTGGTAGTTGAGGAAAATGAAATTGGGAATATTTGAGAGGTTTCAAAAATTTTTAGGATTTTTTGGAAATTTTGGAATTTTGGGCTAAATTTGGGGTATTTTGGTAATTTGGCAAATTTTGGTGATTTTGGGTAGCTTGGGTGTTTTCAAGGTGTTTGAAATAATTTTTGAACCAATTTGGGTATTTTGGGTAAATTTGGGAATTTTGGCCAAATTTGGGTTCCTAAGGGTATCTAGGTAATTTGGGGGAGTTTAGGGGCAAAATGCTAGGTGAGGTATATTGGCAGAGTTGGAGTGCCAACCACCATCAATAAGCCATGGACCAATGCAAACCCCATTTTGGGTCATCTATGTAGTGGTCTTAGCTAAACCCTAGCCTAGGGTTAGTGGGTTTCGGGGACCACCTACATGAGTCTCCCAAAAGTATCAAGGGACCAAAGCCTAGAAGTTTAGGTTTAGGGTTGTGAGTGATTGTGAGTGCAAGTATATACCTTAAGCCCTAGACCAACCCCTAGGGTCAACCCTAAGGTCCAGCAGTCCTAAGGCTGACTCATCTTGGGGTTTCCCTATAATGACCCCACCTACTAAGTGCTAGAAGCTAGGATCAATATGTGGAACTTCAAGTTGAGTAGAGAAGATGGTAGAATTTCTAATGGTGAGGGTTCCTTTTCTAGTTTTCTAAGAATAGTCAATAGAAAAGTCCTATGGCTAGAACTTAGGCTACTAAAGCGGAAAAACAAAACCTCAACTAAAAGTGAGGTCAACATACACCCTCAATGCTTCTGGTAAATAATCTTGACCTCCTTTTTATTAGAATGGACAATTTTCCTTAACAACATTATCAAAGTTTTATTATACACCATAGCTAGTATGTTCACCTTCACATAATAAACCATGGAATATTATCAATTGATGCCATGATGATGGGCAAATTGGTTTACATTAGTGTTCTTAAAAGCCATCTCATTACCACAAAAAAATTGACGGGACACCAAACCGTTATACTATATGGTCATTAAAGAAATGAAGAACATTCTCAGCCTTCACCTCTCTCAAGCGTATGGGCTTAACTATTTAGAGAAGTAGTTGATAAAAACCAAAATGTATCAGTGTCATTTAAAGGATGGGTAGATTGATCACTCCAATTTTATATATACTCAGAATGGTCATGATGTCACTATCAGATGAAGAGCATTCGGTGATTGTTATAAGACCAAATTAAATATTTAACATTAGTGGCACTTCTTAGCATACACAATACAATCCCAAGTCACAAAAGGCTAGTAATATCTCAAGAATTTATTCTTAAAATTCATCTTAGGGCTGGATTAATGAGATCTACAAATGACCTCATGTACTTCATTTATTGCCTTATCTATATTGTCATTATTAAGGTAATAGAGCCCCATGTGGTCAAACAAGCATCAGTACAATGTGTCATTCATGATAGTAAATGAGAGGGCTCTCCTTTAGATCTTCATATTCCTGTTCTCAATTCACATATACTTCTTAGCAAAAATTCTAGCATATTCTTCTTCCTGATTCAACTATAT
>JXCR01136893.1:0-28621 GCA_002079205.1 Phalaenopsis hybrid cultivar
TTTAAAAAAAAATTCATCCAATTTAGTTAAGAAATGAGAGAGATCTTAAGGCTAGAAGATGGGCAGTTCTCGGGCTAGGCTATCGGGGATGATGACGGACTGTCATTCGATCAAGCATGTATCGTATGGACGGTCGAGATGAAGCCGGACAACGGTTTGGAACATAAACCGCATGTCGAGTCAATGCTGAGGTGGACGGCGGCCTCGAATAGGAGTGTGCCGCGTGGAGCTTTGGAGCCGCTGTAGGTTGATGTGGCGCTGCGCATTTAAAAAGATAAATAGTAATTTAAAAAATTAGAAATTTGTCCCTAGCTTTAAAAATCCATATCTTGGTGTAGAAAAATCATAAAAATAAAATAAAAATACCATCTTGCTCAGTGAACAGAGGAAAAAAATGTGAAAATAATTTGGAGTTTAATTAATGCATATTTTATTTTTAATTAATTAAATATTGATTTGGATGTTTTGATTCTCCATGCATTTAGTAATCACACTATGACTTGAAATTTTAACATTTTGTTGCCTCTATCTTAGGAAACATTCTCTAATTATTCTAAAGTCACAGGAGGTCCCTAGTTAGAGAATCATATTTTTCAAGTTTATGTGCATTATTTGCTTAAAATAATCATGGAAATTAGCATGTTGCCTAGAAAAACCCAAGAAAATTTTTAAAGGTTTATGATGACTAGAGAGCTTCTAAGAAAATTTCTCATGAGCCAAGTCATTCAAAATACACCTAATCTTCACAAATCCTAAATCACTAAGATAATTAATTTTGAAAAATGCAAACAATAAAATGACTTGATTTTTTATCTCCACTATTGTTTAGGATCTAGAGAATTCACTACAAAAATTCCAAAGCATCTTGAGTTCATTTGGTAAGTTTAGTTGATTTTTAAAGATAAACAACATTTTTAGCGCTAAAATGATTTTTAGTAATTAAATATAACTTGAAAAATTATAAAACTTTTTTTTTAGTTCTCTATGGTCAGAGGTATTTTCTGAAAATAAAATGGAGTTTAAAATAAAAACTTGATTTTTAACCTATTTTAAATATTTAAATAATTAAAAATCCATAAAAAAACACAAAAATAATAATATCATGGAAATGTTCTAAATTGCTTCCTAAGCACTTTGGAATAATTAAAATATTTTTCCTGATTTTCAAAATAAAGATACTAAATTTCAAATAAATCTTTTATATTTAATAAATACCCCATAAGTTAAAATAATTCTAATAATTCAAATATAATTCAAAAAATCACGAAATTTGGTCCAAAGGCTTCTCTACTCTAGGTCTACCTCTAGTAAAAATTTTAAGGGATAAGGATTTAGCTTGGTCAAGTTAGAAATTTTCTTTGAAAACTCCTATATTTGCATAAAGATAATTATATAAATTAAATTAAATTTTCAAAAAATCAAATTTTCTCATCTCATGTCTTAATTGACCCAGGAATGAGGTAGGATAAAAATTTCAAAGTCATTTGAATTAAATTTGACAAATTATGAAGTATTAGAGCCTTAGGGACAAATGTGTAATTTTGAAAATTTAGCCTTAATTAACATTTAGGCTTAATTCAAGGAGGGAAATGGGAAACCTCTAATTTTAATTTGTTGTTTGAAACACAAGGGGTTAATTGGTAGAAACCATCCTCACTTTCTTAATTGAAAAGATAAGTTAATAGATTTCTAAATTATTAAAATTTGGAAGTTGAATAAAATGAACTAGAACTTAGGGGTCTGAATTTTGAAGTCAATAATTAATCAATTTAATACCCCTATTTTGATTTTCAAAAAAAATTTAAATCATGACTTATGACCACCTAAAGCTTAACCTTTTCAAAACTAATTAAGACACTCACCTAGATCTTAAGGGCTTAGTAGTGACTTAGGCTAAATCAAGTTTCATTTAAATGAGGATTAGAAAAGTAAATAATTGAAAATTAGAACATCTTTCAAACACTACAAGCCCAATTTAAATCAAGTTTCATTTAAATGAGGATTAGAAAAGAGTTTTAAGGGCTTAATAGTGACTTAGGCTAAATCAAGTTTCATTTAAATGAGGATTAGAAAAGTAAGCTTAGTAGTGACTTAGGCTAAATCAAGTTTCATTTAAATAAGGATTAGAAAAGTAAATATCAATTAAAATTTAGACATCTTTCAAACACAACAAGCCTAATTAGGACAAAAATTTTGCTAAGTGATCCAATAACATTAACTTGCCTCTTTAAGGGTCTTCACCCACATAATCTTCAAAACTAAATTACAGATGATAATTACCTTACTCTTATGGATAATTGAGACATCAATGTTCATTGAGCATTAGGGTGTTTATAGGATGAATTATTAATCAACATAATAAGTTTAAAAGAACTCGAGATTTCCACCAGGCAGCGAGAGAATAGCACTGATCTGCTTCTTTCTCTAGATCTGTTGGATACCTCGGATATCTACTAAACTTAATATGTTTTTTCTTGACAAATATCATCCTTAATTAAACTCCTAAGGACCCACTAAGATTTGACATAGGGTTGGATAGGTCTTCAAAATTTTACTTCCCTGCTTCATATAAACTGCCTTAACATGCCTTTTGAGTTTTAGGTGGTGAAACAAGAAGACTCACCATGTACGCTTTTACAGTTTTCAGCGTCGTCTTTATTGTACTTTCATAATGTACTTTTAAACCTACAAATTTGCATGCTAAACAAAGATGCCACCCTGCATGAAAACTAAAACAATTAGGATAGCCACAAAACCAAAACTGAAACAAAAACTAAAATCAACCAAGATAAAATTCACCGTCATAATATTCAAAATATAAGATAACTCCAGATTTAATCACAAACCTCACAAAACTACAATTGCAACTAAATTAAGACATATTTATCCGATTATCGGGAATCCCTTGGAGGAGGTAACCTACGGTTTCTAAGGAGGCTTCCCACGGTCTAAAAGAAATTATGAAACTCATTAAGTTGAGTTTAGTAAATTCATTTGGACTAAGTGAATCCAATATAAAATAGTGGTGCCAGAGCGAGGGAACCGTAGGATCCTAACCGGTGTCACTCTAATCAACTTTAATATGCCCCCATAAATTTTAAAGAACTTCAACCATAGGGCCACTTGATTTGATATCATAACTTGACACACTAGAAAACTCAAACTCATCGCGGCAAGGAACACCTGATTTAATATTATAACTTGACACACTAGATAACTCAAACTCGTCGCGGCAGGAGCTTTTGAAGCTAGCATGGTGGGCAGCACGACCATCTTCAACAGCAGAACCTGTCTTCCCCAGCTAAACCAATCTTCCTTCATGAGATATAAACAACAAAGCCATAGGACCTCGAGGTTTCTTGCTTATGCAACGTAAATCCTCATCTTATCGTTAGACCTTTGTAAAAACCTGCTAAACAATATAAGGCCTAACTCGTCTTAGGATTCCGAGGTTGTCGTTTATCACGACTTAAATTCTCATATCTTCCAGGCTATTTGTGTGATAGTTTCACACGAATTTAAGCCCTAACTAATAAAATTGGCAGGTTGAAACACCTAAATAGTTTTCCTCAAAACTAAAGCCAAACTTTAGGATAGCTTGGGAAGTCACCGAGGTTCTCCTCTGGATCCATGACTTCCCCTAGTTCTTCCTCCTTTGGACTCTACAACAAAATGTTCCAAATTTGAACCAGTCCTCTTTCACACCTCTACGTCCGATCTCATTGAAAACTCCTACCCTTTAAAACTCCTTGAAGATAATATTTTCTGATTTTTATCGTTAATTTAGAACATTTTGTTGTAGAGTCCAAAGGAGGAAGAACTAGGGGAAGTCATGGATCATTCAAGATGTAATTAACTTAGGTGATTTTGGTCATTCAAGATGTAATTAACTATAGGGGCTTGCTCTTATAGGAAGCTTTTCTCAAACCCAGCTTAGTATAAAGCCTTTTTAATTCTTTATATTAAATAGGAGAACTTGTCGGCAAAGACAAAGGTTTTGCAAACCAAACAGACGTCATATGTTCCTTAGTTTATTTGATTGAGCCTCATCCTCATGTCTTGTGTTTATCCTTCAGGTTAGATACAGGATTTGAGGTACATCACTGTTTCATTTAAACTATAAAAAATATGGAGTCAGTTTGATTTCATATTTTTCTAAAACTAAATATATATGTAAATTAAAACGTCTTTCCGAAGCGGGCAACGAGATTTCGATTCTGTTGACCGACAGCTTCTTACGGGAAACTCCTCCAACCAAAAATAGCGCTGATATATATATATATATATATATATANGTATGTATGTATGTATGTATGTATGTATGTATGTATGTATGTATGTATGTATGTATGTATGTATGTATGTATGTATATATATTCGAGAAAAATCAATATATTGATAAAAAATTGGATTGAAAATTCTAATAAAGGGGACACCCAACAAATGCCCTTGCAAATAAAAGAAAAGAAAAGAGAGTTAACATAGAAAGACCCACTGGTTCTAGCTGTTATAGCATGAAATTTTGCAGGCCAATTGCCTTTCTTTTGGATAAAATGAAACTCCAGCTGTAAATGTTGCCTGTTGCAGTTAATTTACTTGATCTAATTCAATAGATACTAAGGAGTATTATCCCTTTGGAATAGAATTTACACCAGTGTATAAGAATCCAGCTAAGCAAATAAGTGAGTCTAATTCCTCAGGATAGAAAATTTGATAGCCTAGTACACATCCATAGCTTCAGCCTCCAAAGCATCCTGCATCAAAGCTGGGGACTGAAACAATAGCAAGCACCAGCTAGTAAAATCTCTAAACACCCCACCCACTCCTACATTAGCAGTAGAGAAGCTCCCATTAGTATTCAACTTGATCCATGGATGAATACGCTTCCTCCAATAAATAAGGCAAGTGAGACAGGAAGATCGAAGGGGCTATTTAGGAGTCTAGAATCTGTAGACATTAGAGCAGCCTTTATGTTGAGCAAATTTTGTCAGGAATGCCCAACAAATGGGCACTACCTGTTTGACCAAAATGTGAGCCCCATCAAACTTTCTTTAATTTATAGCCATCTATAGGAACCATGCTAAACTACATGGGATAATCCCCAACTTTGCATTTTTTAGTCATTCTAATAGCACTTTAGAGTTTTCAAATCTAGCAATAATGTGTTAACTTCAAGCAAATTTAGAATATCAAACCAGGCCTCCTATGGAAAATGGTAGGTGAAGAAAAAATAATTAATTGTCTCCTCATCAGCATTACAAAGATTACACTTGGACAGCCCCCTCAACCCTTTGATCTTTAATATGTCATCAGTTGGCATCAAATCAGAAAACAATCTCCAAGAAAAGAAGGACATGGATGGAGTCAAAAATTTGTTCCAAATACCCTCACCCCATGGAGCAGTATCCCAATGGTAATGTTTAGTATATATAAATTTGGTTAGGCTCTGAGTATTGTTGGATTTAATAATAAGTTTATCCTTTTGAGTGGTTTTGAACTACATTATAAGAATTTGACAACTTGGTCTTGCTCTATCTGTGAATTCAGGATAGCTGTGGACCAGCTATTATTAGCCCAGCACTTAGAAACCTTTATATTTAGATTTATCTCAGTGAAATTATTCGGATGCAATCTGCAATCCAGGTGCCAATTAACCAGCCAAAAGGATATGTGGTCATTTCCTAATTCCAAAATGAAAATATATTCAGCACAATCTCTAACTTTCAGTAGGTTTACCCAAACCTTGGAGTCTCCCAGCTTCTTGTGGATAGTGTAAGGATGAGCATCTTTACAATATATGTCAAACAAGTAGTGTTCCTATAGTGTTGTTTAAATTTAATCTAGAGCTTACAGAGGTTAACATGATTAGGTTGTTGTAGACCCTTAAATCCAAGGCCACCAACAGCTGTGGGCTTAGCAAGTTTTTTCCAGCTAGCCCAATTGAGTTGCTTCCTCTGGCTAGCCCATAGGAACCTATTAAAACACCTCTCCATGTGTAGTTCTGTGCTCTTCTTCATTCTATTCATTAGCATAATGTATGAGGGAATGGTAGTTAGAATGCTTCTAAGCAGTGCAATTCTATGCTCATTGGAAAGGAAGAAGTTAGTTCAGTTGTTCAAATGTGCATCTATTTTTCTGCAAAAGTCATCAAATTAATTTTTTTGAATCTACCTTTCAGTAAGGATACTCCCAGGTATTTAAAAGGAAGGGTAGATGTATTATAACCAATATAATCTTTAACACATTCCTATAAAAATCCATGAGTCCATTTGCTAAAGAGAAGACTACATTTTTGTTTATTAAAACTCATTTCAGAAAGGTTTAGAAATGTGTCAAGCAATTCTGCACCTTCTTCACAACAATATTAGAAGTATTATGAAACAAAATAATGTCACTAGAATAAGATAAATGGGAAACAACAATATTAGACCTGTATTTGTATTGTGTGTGGGGAGTATTAAGAGTTGCATTAAGAAATCTTGAGAGATAATCTAGAGCCAGAATGAAAACAGTTGGAGAGAGGGGGTCCCCTTGCTTAAGCCCTCTAGTGGCATGGAAGAAGCCATAGAAGTTTCCATTAAGAAGAATAGAATGTGTGTTACTCCCCAACCATCTAGATATCAAAGCAAAAAACTCCATAAAAAGATATTCCAGTAAGCCTTTCCAAGATATAGTGCATAAGCTTTTTGCAAGTCCAGTTTATATATCAAATTTCCACGCTTACAAGATTTATCAAAATCCAGGAGCATTTCTTGAGCTAGAAATACATTATTAACTATGGAACTTCCTTTCACAAATGAAATTTGATTAAGGTATATTAACTATGGCAAATGAGATTAGAGTCTCCCCACAATGATTTTACTAATTACACAGGTGAGGCTTATGGGCCGAAAATGTTTCCATTTATTCCTATCTATATCCTTTGGGATGAGAGCAATACTAGAACACCATAAGTTGTTGGGAAGCTCAAACCCTATGAAGAAGCTTTGAATAAAATACATGACTTCCTTCTTAACAATCAACTAGGCCTTCTTATAAAAATCTAAAGAGTATCCATCAGAGCCAATAACCTGGCTAGCATCAATAGAGTCTCAAGCTGCTTAAATATCCTCATCATTTGGTAGCTCAGTAAGGTACAGATTCATCGTGTGCTCCCTGTCCTTCAAAAAAAGGTTATGATTAAGAGGATTTCTATCCTTAAGAAGTAGTGTAAGCAATTCTTGAAACTAACTCAAGGCATTATTAACAATAGCAGTGGAACCAATTAGCCATTCTTCCCTAGTAATTTGAATTATTTGAATAACATTGACTTCCTCTTGTATTTTATACATGCATGATAATAGCTAGTGTTCTTGTCCCCATCTACAAATCTAGAAACTGTAGCCTTCTTCTTTAAGAATTCCTCTTTCCATGTAGTTAAAGTGAGAATTTGTTCAGTGGCTTGAAAGAGGGCTTCCTCAGAATTTTTTCCTAAAGCAGCAGCTTGCTCCAATCTCACAACCTTCTTCTCAGCCAGCTCGACCTTGCTGATGATGTCACCAATAGAAGACCAATTCCACTTGGGAGAGCCTGACCAACATTTTTCTAAAGTTCCCATAATCTGAACCATGCATTCTGGTGATGAACATCCTTCTAGTTCTCTTGAAAGAGACTAAGGAATTCTAGATGAGATGACCACATGTTCATATTTCTGAAAGGGCACTTAGCATAGGGGATAGAGCCAACAATACACAATATTAAAGGTCTGTCGTCAGAACCAACCAGACTTAAATGGGTAAAACTAAATGGAGAATATTCTAAATCCAAAAATTATTAACCAAAATTCTAACTAATACTTCACACAATTTCCTTTCAACACTTAATCACTTATCATTTTAAGGAAAAGATAAAGAAAAATATTCAAAATCCATGGAGAAAATACAACCATACATGCATTTAAAAGTAGAAGTCATGCACACAAACAACAAATCTAAATTAAAACCAAGTGTAGTCACAAAGAGAAACACTTATCTTAAATCCTCTCCAACAAATGTCTTGAAGTTCCTTTGAATTCTCTTCGTTCTCTAAAAATGCAAACTAAACACTCAAAAAAAAAAGAAAAGTAAAGTGGTCGGCGGCGGCGGCGGCGACAGCAGCGATGATGGGCGGCGACAACGCTTAGATGAATGTTAGCTGTAAATTTGATGGGTGGTTTGCCTCCTCTCTTGGAAAATATAAGTTTTTTCTTATAAAAATCCAAAGGGTGCCTTAGTGTCTCTTCAAGAAGGTGTCATTCAATGAATCTTTTAGAAGTTGACTCCTCAAAAGTTAATTGAATGAATTTTCATGTCCTTGGCCTATTTCCCACGTTTTCACTAAGGGTTGCTTCAAACACCTCTTAAAAAATCCATTCAAATTAAATAATTTATCTCATAACTACTTCTGGTGCTTAAGCGTAGGGTACTTGGCGCTTAGGTGCTGCTCTTCTAGCGCTTAGGCGCCAATCCTGGGTGCTTAGGCTCTCCTGTTCATTTTTGCACCTTTCTACATTTTTTCTCCAAATTTGACCCTTTTTCACTCCTTTTAGTATTTTTCATCCATTTGGTTGTATCTGAAAAGTGCACAAAAACCTTTCATTAAAACGTAATATCTCAAAAATAGGTATAAAAATATGTATAAAAACACTATATATTTTAGGTGTATCAAAATCCCTCAAACTTATGATGTTACTTGTCCTCAAGTGATCTTTCAATCATTAAAAAAAGTAACATAAGTAGATGACGTATACAAGTTTCTTTAGGAGTTACCAAAATTTTGATGCATAAATATAGTATTTCCAATTTTATATATATATATATATATATATATATATATGTATATTTATATGTATATATATATATATATATATATATGTATGTATATATATATCTATATATATGTATGTATATATATATGTACGTATACAAGTTTCTTTTTCTTTCTTTTTTCTTTTTCTTTTTCTTTTTTTTTTCAGGTAATGATTACTATATCTAGATAGGCCTTTAATGGTTTTGAATTCCACTCTTCCTTTCCTAAAGCAAATAGTTGATATTTTTCTTTTACTTAAAAGCATAATTATAGTTTTAAAAATTATTTTCAATAAATAAATTTAAGTTTTGAAAATAAAAGGTCTAACATTCTAAATTTTTCAAAAATACAGCTTTTTCTACTAAAGATAGTTACACTATATTTAGTCTTTTCCACACTAAAAATTTTTAACTTTAAGTTTTTCTTCATTACTATAAATTTTAAATAAATTCTCTTACTCATTTAGAAAATCAAAATTTTACTTCCCTAATATAACATCATATACGTAATCATTTTTCAAATCAAAATCAATTTTATTTGAAATACGTTTGTGAACAAATAAACTTTTAAGTTCTTTTTAGAAAAATTTTTCGTCCCCCCCTCCAAACTTAAATTTTTATTAGAAATAAAACATTATAGCATCATTATAAATAATGATGAATGAAAACTAACTATAACATGCTTGCAAGTATTTTCATATCCTAAATATACAAGTATAAAAATTAAAAACAGGAGTAAAAATTTTAAATTGATCAAATTTTAATTTTCTTAACATCTAGAGATTCATCAGACTGATATGCAGTGGGTATAACATAAAAGTAAACAAACACACTAACAAACATACATGGCTGCGACATAAAAAATAGCTGGTAGTAAATTGAAAATTTTAAACATGCAGCTTTTAAAAGTAAAAAGTTAGTCAGACTCTAAACATTCCTAAGATTCTAGAATTATGTTTAGTACAGACTAACTAAATACAACAACACAATTAAAATAATTACTACCACTAAACATAATAACTACTCACTAAACATAAATACATCATAGTAGGTATACAAAATAAAACATAGCAGCCTCAACAATAACAACTAAAAGCGAAACAAAAATTATAGGATACTAGAACCAACAAAAGTTTATAACAACACATAAACTAAAAACATCAAATAGAACTAAAGATCCAAACTAATCATCACCCTCTTCTTCATCACTATTGTTACTATGCCAAACAACTGCTGGCTCATATGGTGGATATCTAGGGTACTGAGGAAGTACATCATACTGGTTACCACTCATAAGGTTTTCCATAACTAAGTTAAATTCACCATCATAATCACTATGTCTCTTCATATATCCATCCATATGCTCAGCAAAATGTTCTAAGTTTGATACCTTATCCGCAGTATGGTTAACATTGTCCAAAATTCTCTGTAATAATTGTGATTGAGAATCAGTTCCAGAAGTCAAACCTCAAAATGTAGAAGCATGTGAGGTAGAGGCTCGTGACATCGAAGCAGCAGAACTATTGGAGAATCTATCCTTCCAATCAAAAATAGAATGATGTAAGAATTCACATTCACAATGGTAATGGGCTTTATTAGCTGTAAGATTTTCTCCCAGCTGTGAAATCTAACTCCAACCTGCTCGCATAAAGAAAAGATCAAGGATGCAAATCCCAAACCTTTAGTAGCAGCAGTGACGACTAAACTGGTCATAACTCCATGAATCAGAGCTCCAATATCAATTGGCTTGAACTACTTAATGCAATAGTTCAAGGTTGCTCGATCTCAAGTCACTTCACTCAAATGATTTGTAGGTAGCGAACGAGCAAAAATAAAATAATGTCATACCTTTGTAGTGGCATCCAAATTTGAAGCAGAAAAGTTTACTCTTCTTTCAGTTGTGATTTTCCATAACCCTCTTCCAGCAGTCAAAGATGAAATAATCTCATCTAACTCCTCCTCGGTAGGACTATAGTTTGAATAAAAAACACAAAGTACTCGGGGGCAATTGATAAAACTGATTAATTACATTAGAAGAAAATGGTATTGTCTTCCCCATCATAATGACTTCTTCTTCATCAGCTTCAGGGAGATTTGCATAGAACTTCTGTACAATAGAAATCACTACGATAGCAGAAAAATAGCAGAACTGCTCCCACTGGCGGCGAACAATCAAATCTTCCACAACTCCTCCCAAAATTTTAAAATACCGCTCAAGAATCAACTTTCTCAACTGCAGTGCATCACTGAATCGATCCTGAGCTCTTGAACTGACAAACTTTTTTTAATCGAATGGAGCCTTCCCCTTACTCCTCTTCATTCTTGGTTTCATTTCAAAAAAATGTATAAATTAAAATTAAATTCCACATTTAACTCCAAATTACTAAACTTAACTCCTAAAAGCCTAAACTAACAAATCTATGCATTTTTCATCAATTTTTCTCAAATTTTCACCATAAATAGTGATTTTTGGGTAGCTCATGAATGTGCTCAAAATACATGGTGAAAATGAAAAATTTATGCATAGAAGTGAAGCTCTTACCTCAAGGATCTCAAATCTAGTAATTTTTTCCTCAAATCTCCAAGAAATCTTCAAATATGGTGTGCCGTAGCCCCAAAATCACAAAAAAATTGAGGAAGAAGGTGACAACAAGGTGTGTTAATGGAGTTTTTCAGACCAATTTTTCAATTAAAACCATTTGCGAACTGATTTTTGTGAACCGGTGCTTAAGCGCAAATGGTTCGACCTAAGGTGCATGTCTCTCGGTTTAGGCAACACTTAAGCTCAGGTTTTGGCACTTAAACACTGGTGCACAAATTTTGATTTTTTTTTATTTAATTGAAATGCACGTCTAGCGTAAGTCAACCAACCCTATATTGCCTCAAAACACTTTATAAGCTTTTTCCTTCCCTCTTATCTCTTCTCTTACTCAAGATTCACCAATCTTAAATAATTTAATTCAATACACAAAAACACAAAATTTCTCATAAAAAACACTTATATCAATTCATAAATGATTACAAACACTTTCAAATACATAAATTCTCCATCCAAATAGTCTCGGATGAGAAACAATTCCTAACACTAGACAAACATAACATTAAAACACACTAAAAACACTTAACATTAAACAAACACTAAACACACTTAACATTAAAAAAAAACTTAATTCTACTTTCAGTCAATGGAACAAATTATGTTCTATCATTAGTTTCTCCTTCAACATTTGGAATGTATATCTAAAAGAACGAGCAATGACTAATAACTCTAGTTGAATCTTCTTCAATCCACTTGTTCTTCAGATACATTGCCCCATCTGCTTCTTCTATAAAACTATTATGGCTAAACTACATTTTAAGTTTCCATCCCATATGATCCAGATGTGCATTAACTCAATCACTTTTGCTTCAATTGAAGCCATGTTAGCCTCAATTTTAGTGATTTTCTCCTTTGTTCCTTCGATACTAACGATGAGGAAACTGTTATACATCTCTAGCGCTAGAATTTTCTAAATCAAACTAATACCATAATTTTTAAAATCACACACAAAAACATAAAAATAAAAACAAACACACAGATAACTATGGGGTGCCTCCCACAGAGAGCTTGGTTTAACATCAACAGCCCGACGTAACCATTATTTATTCTGGTTGACCCAAAATGAGAAAATCATTTAATTTGAGTTGGTCACCTAAAAAGTAGGATTTTAGTATATGACCATTCACTTTGAATATTTTATCAGTTTTTGGATCTTTAATATCCACAACCCCATAGGGATAAACTTTCATAACAACAAATAGGCCCATCCACCTGGACTTACGTTTGTCTGAAAATAATCTTAACCTTGTATATAAATCAAAACTTGTTGCCCTAAATGAAAATTTTTAGTAAAAGCCTCCGATCATGCCACGTCTTCATCTTTTCTTTATAAATCTTAGCACTTTCATAAGATTCATTCCTTATCTCTTCAAGCTCATTTAATTATACTCACCAACATCTTTCAAATTGTAATTTAATTCCTTAATAACCCAATATATTTTATGCTCAAGTTCAACTGGTAAGTGACACACTTTCCCAAATATTAGCATGTATGAGGACATTCTTATATGAGTTTTGTATGTAGTCCTATAAGCCACAAATCATAGTCAAGTTTAGCTGACCAATCCATTTTGGTTAGATTTACAGATTTTTTTCAATATTCTTTTAATTTCACGATTGGATAATTCAGCCAAACCACTTGTCTGAAGATGATAAGCAGTAGAAATTCTATGGTTAATATGATATCTCTTTAATAACTTCTCTATTATTGCATTCCTGAAATGACTTGCCCCATCAGTTATGATTACTCTCGGCATACTAAATATATAAAATATGTTTGTTCTTAAAACCTTTGTAACACTTTGAGCATCACATCGAGTAAAGAAACAACTTTTATCCATTTAGATACATAGTCTACTGCTAACAATATATATAAATTTTTGAAAGATGATATAAATGGTCCTATGAAATCTAATCCCCAAACATCACATATCTCAAATTCTAACACATAATTGAGGGGCATCTCATTCCTCCTAGAAGTATTGTCTACTTGTTGACATCGATCACAAGTTTTGATATAAGTGTTAACATCTATAAAGAATGTAGGCCAATAAAATCTAAATTGTAAAATTTTATATGTTATTTTATCAACACCAAAATGTCCGATAAAATCAGAATTATGACATTTTTGGATAATTTCATAAGTTTCTTCTAAATTCACACATCTTCGAATAATAAGATCCTTTCCTAGTTTACATAAAAATGGGTCATCCCAAAAATAAGTCTTAGCTTCAGATTTAAATTTCCTCTTCTGTTGGTAGTAATTCCATAGGGTATAATATCACTAACAATGAAGTTCACAATGTCGGCATACCATGGAATATGCCACTCACTAACATCGAACAATTCCTCATTTAAAAAATTTTCATTAATTTTTTTTTTCAAAATTAAGTGGTTTTCCAAATTCAAGCCTGGACAGATGATCAACAACTTGATTCTCAGCTCCCTTCTTATATAATATTTCAATGTTAAATTCTTGCAAAAGAAGAGCCAATCTTATCAATCTTGGTTTCGCATCCTTCTTTTTCATTAAATACTTAATAGCAGTGATCTGTACGTACTATAGATTTAGTTCTAATTAAGTATATCTAAATTTATTAAAAACATATACTACTGCTAACAACTTTTTCCAGTTGTGGTATAATTAATTTGAGCATCATTAAGAGTTATACTAGCATAGTAGATAACCTTGAAAATATTTTCATGTCTTTGTCTTAAAACAACTCCAATAGTATCATCACTAGCATCGCACATTAATTTAAAAGGTTTTTTCCAATTTGGTGAAATAATAATTGGTGCAGTGACTAATTTTTCTTTTAATAATTCAAAAGCTTTTATGCACTCTTTATCAAAATTAAAAATTACATCCTTTTCAAGTAAATGACACATAGGCTTAGCAATTTTTGAGAAGTCTTTAATATAACACTTGTAGAATCCAGTATGTCATAAAAAACTCCTAATTTCCTTCACACTTGTTGGGCGAGGTAAATTAGCGATCACTTGAATTTTTGAAGGGTCTACTTCCATACCATTTTCTAAAATTTGATGTCCCAAAACTATAGGATAATTCCAAAAACTAACCACTTTAGAGTTTCTTTCTTAACAACTTCTTTCATAATAGGATTCAATCTCTTTTAAGAATCAACCCTCGGTTTGCAGTTCTCTTCCATTTGAATTCTATGCATAGAAATTGAAGGACTGGTTTCTTTTATATCAGCAATTGTCTATCCAAAGACTTTCTTATAACTCTTTAAAGTGTTCATCAAACTCTCTTCTTCTTCTATAGTTAATTTTTAGGAAATTATAACAAGTAATGCAGAGGAATCACCTAAAAAGGCATATTTCAAATGTTCAGGAAGCAACTTCAACTCAAGCTCAGTAGGTTTTTTAATTGATGAACAAAAAAATGTATCTTTCTCTATTGTGTCCAAAACTTCAAAACTTTCTTTAACATAACTTGAATCTTCCTTATATAAATTTTCATATTGATCTAATTCCTCTTCTTGCTCGTGTTCCAACTATTTAAATTCAGATTTTTCTTCATAAGTTGTTTTGAAATTGCATTCACTTAAGTATCTTATAACATCCATTCTATAACATTCATCATCTTTACCTTTTGCGGGGTATTTCATTAATTTAGAAATATTAAATGTAACTGTTTTATCATTGTCGCGCATAGTTAATTCTCATTTTTACACATCTATCATTGCTCTTCCTGTGGCTAGGATAGGTCTTTCCAAAATGATAGGTATCTCCTTGTCTTCCTCCATATCTAGAACAATGAAATCAATAGGAAAGATAAATTGATCCACTTTCATTAGGACATCCTCTATAACTCCTTTAGGATAAGTTATTGATTGATCTGCTAAATGCAGAGTTACAATAGTAAGGGCTATTTCTCATAATCTCAATCTTTTAAATATTAATAATGACATAAGGTTGATGCTTGCTTTTAAATCCCATAAAGCATTTCCACAAAATTTGTCTCCTATTGCACATTGAATTGTAAAGCTACCAGGATCTTTAAGCTTTTCAGGAAGCAATGTCTGAATTATAGCACTACACTTTTCACTAAGTGCAATTGTTTCATTATCTTCAAACTTTCTTTTCCTGTTAATATTATCCTTCATAAACTTTACATAGCTTGAAATTTGTTCTAGAGCTTTAGCAAATGGAATATTAATTGTAAACTTCTTAAAAATTTCCAAAAATTTTAAAAATTGGTTATCTAACCTTTATTGTAATGCCTCTGAGGAAATGAGGGTGGTGGTTTTTCCAAATCAACTTTAAGTGGAGAAATATGTCTCTCTAAGCCTTTCAGAGTGTCCTCTTTTGGTTCTTCAATCTCTTCTCTCTCTACTTTAGTCTCTTTTGGAACTCTAACTTTCAATTCTCTTCCACTTCTGAGTTGAACGACTTTTACTTGCTCTTTATTCTAGTCTTTCAGATTTATTTCTGTATTACTAGGAAGTGTTCCTTGAGATTTGTTACTTAATGAATTTACTATTTTTCCTAATTGATTCTCAATATTTTTAATTGTAGCTCATTGACTTTGTAACTAATTTCCATTTGTAACACTTCTTCTATAGACAACTTCTTCTCCTTAAATTGTGGATTATTGTTAAAACCTGGAGGATAAGTAGGCCTACAATTACTGTTCCCTTGATTGTTCCAGTTTCCCAATGGGTTTACTTGATTATTCTTCCATTGCTGATTATTATCACCCAAAATATTGTTCCAGTTAGAGTTAGAATGATTCTTTCAACCTGGTTTATAATAGTTTGAATATGGGTTATTCTACTTATTGTTTATGTCATTCAAAGTTTCTAATGATGCTTGAGAATCTACCATTTGATTTAATGAATTCTCTTCAATCATGGAAATTGGTTGAGAAAAATTCTTTCCAAATTGGTCTAACTTTAAAATTGCTGCAACTAGACTTGCTAGCATGACAAAAGCATCAATTTCCTGAATATTGGCTACTTTTTTAATATTTACCCTTTAAGGAGGCCATTTATTTGTAGCCATTTCTTTAATTAAAGCATAAGCATTGTGAAATGGTTTTGACATCAATGAACCTCTAGCAGCAGCATCGATAATAGATCAAAGAGCTCCAGCTAATCCATTATAAACCAATCTTGTATAACATGGTGTTGAAACTTTCTTAAGAGTTCTTTAAATTGTTCTCATGCTTCATAAATAAATTCCCCTTCAAACTGACAAAAAAATGTAATATCATTTCTAAGCTTTGCACTTTTTTATGATGAAAAAATATTTAGCAAGAAATTTCTGCACTAAATCACTCCAAGTTCTGATAGATCCAGGTGATAACAAATGTAACAATATCTTAGCCTTTTCACTCAGTGAAAAAAGAAAATAATCTGAGTCTTATAGGATCATCTGATACACCATCATATTTAAATGTAGCACATAATTCTAGAAAATTGGCAAGATGTAGATCTTTAATTACTGCTCCCCCAAACTGATTATTTGATACCATTTAGATAATTGTATGTTTAAGCTCAAATGAATTAGCTACAACAGTGATTTTTTCAATACTACAATGAATTTCATCCACTATAGGTTTCCATAATCTCTTAAAGGTCTAAACTCTTCAACATTTTGATTATTTTGATTTGTTATTTGTTGAAATCTTTCATTATTTTTTAATTTTTCTAATAGTTCTTTCTAATTCAGAGTCATAAGGAACAAGCCCTGTGGAACCTAAACTACATATACATTACTATAAAACACATAAAATAAAATAAAATAAAATAAAATAAAAAATAAAAACACACAAACAAGAACTTTATATAAAAAAGACACTACAATATTCCTAAAATAAATATTAAAGTTTAAATAAGACTTTGTAAAAATAGAAATTTTTCTTTCTAAAAACTTCTTTTGAATTTTTTTTTCGTATTTGCCCCAACAACGGTGCCAAAAACTTGATCCCAACTTTATAAATATAATTAAAATGCGATGTATGCTATTATTGCTTAATTTTATTAATAGTTATTCTTAATTTTCCACAAAGCCAAAAACTTGATCGAGAGTAAAAGCTAGGTAAGTTTTCCACTATGAAACAAATAAGGATACAATTATAATATTAAATATGGGATACTACTCAAGTATACATATCATTATCAAGTAATATAGGACTTTTTTATTAAGCCTTGATTATCAATCCCAGAGGGAAAATTGCTATATGCTTTTTAGGAATTTAAAAATTTTAGATGACAAAAATCTACTTAGCAAAATATTCTTGCTTAAATTTAAGATGCTAAAATAGGAATACAAATTTGATTCTTTTTGTAATTTTTTGGTTTATGAAAATAAAGTAAGCAACTAATTAACTTAACTAAGCACTTGCAAGATGAAGGTGATATAAATAAAATATCTTTTATCTTATCATGAATCAGTAATAAGTAGAGAAATTCTATTATAGAAGTATTTTAAATGTGTTGTGTCAAATAGGAGCAATAATAGTATTTACCCTTACTAGAGATGCTATAAAGAACCTTGATTAATCTATAGTTTTAATAGTCTTGAAGACCGGTTAGGCAGGGAAGATACTAGCTCTCATTCTAGAGTTCTCTCTTCACCCTCCACCTAGGGGCTAATCAAAAAATAAAATTATAAATCATATTGGGGGCTTTAACCTGTCACTCTAAAGTTCTCTAATTTTACAACCTTGAAAAGTTTATTTCCCTATTTATTTGCACTCAACCCCATGAACTACATTCTCATCAATGAAATCAATACATGATTCTAACCATTTGTTAGCTGAGCAATACCATCTCGAATCTTACATGTTCTCACAACAAGTATTAACATCTTAATTGGCTAAATCAAGAAGAATATGAAGTGCAAGGTTTCAAATCATCACAACTTCCAACAATCAAGCCTAATACATCACACAACTTCCTTTCAACACTTAATCACTTATCATTTTAAGGAAAATGATAATAAACAAAACTACTCAGAATCCAAGGAGAAAACACAACCACACATGAGTTTAACAGTATAAATCATGCACACAAACAAGAAATCTAAATTAAAACCAAATGTAGTCACAAAGATATACACTTATCTCAAATCCTCTCCAAAAAATGTCTTGAAGTTCCTTTGAATTCTCTTCTTTCACTCACAATACAAACTAAACACTCAAAATAAAAAGAAAAGTGAAGTGGCCAGCGACGGCGGTGGCGGCGATGAGCGGCGACTTAAATGGATGATGGCTGTAAATTTGATGGGTGGATGGCTTCCTCTCTTAGAAAATCTAAGTCTTTTCTTATAAAAATCTAAGGCGTGTCTTAGTGTCTCTTTAAAAAGGTGTCTCCATTCAATGAATCTTCTAAAATTTACCTCCTCAAAAGTCAATTGAATGAATTTCGTGTCTATGGGCTATTTCCCACGTTTTTTTTACCAAGGGTTGCTTTAAACATCTCTTCAAAAATCAATTCAAATTAAACAATTCATCTCATAACTACTTCTATCGCTTAAGCATGGGGTACCTAGAGCTTAGATGCTACTCCTCTGGCGCACAGGCGCCAATACTGGGTACTTAGGCACCCTAGTTAATTTTTGCACCTTTCATTTTTCCTTCAAATTTGGATCCTTTTTCACTCCTTTTAGAAATTCTCATCCATTTGATTGTACCTTGAAGAAAAACACACAAATACCTTTCATTAAAGCTTAATATCTCAAAATAGATATAAAAAGTGTATATAAACACTATATATTTTAGGTGTATCAATAGATAAAAGCTCATCCAATAACTCCAATCTCACAATTTTGGAACTTCCAGCATAAACAAAAGTATTGAACTGTGGATGATCTTTAAGGATGGACCAGGATACCTACTTTCCATACAAGGGCCAAATTTTGTTATTACAATTTGCAAAATGATTGAAGCCAAGAAATTTTTTGATAATTTTTTGGGGATGTTTATGAACCAAAGGTTCCAAAATAACTATACACTAAAAGCTATGTTTCTTATTAAGATGTTGAAGTCTCTTAAGGAGTTAGTTTGAGCTATCCCCCTAATGTTCCAAAACAAGAAGCTAATCGTAGTGATATGATTTGAATCTCACCCTAGTCAGCTTAGTGAGTGAATCCTTATTTGAAATATGACTGCCATAAGTTAAGATACAATCTTGCATGCTCCTAAGCTCTAGAAGATCTTTCATCTTCTTCTTAGATTTTTGAATTTTCCACTCGGCCTCAAGAATCTGCTGTAAACTTTCATCATCCACAGGTTCCATGGGAGATTTAAGGGGTGAAGAGACAACCATCTATCCCACTTGTTCTTGTGGCTTAGTGAAATTTGCTACTATCACAAAGACACCAATGGGTTCATCCATCTGTGTGATATTATTAGGCTTAGATAGCTTGGTAGAATGCTCCAGATTGTCTTGCGGAGGTAGGCAATCCCAAAACCTTGTGAAACATTAAGAGTTACATAGGCATTTTGTATTGGTACAGTTTTGGAATTTAGACCTAGGTGTGAGTGTTCCACCATACCACCAAAATTTTGTTTCTCTTGACTATCAACAACATGGGTTGGGGTTGAAGAGCTGGGTTTCAAATCAGGGTGTACCCTATAACATTTGTCATTAGTGTGACTAAATATTTTGGAATGACTATAATAGTAAGGCTTTGTTCCACCATAATTTTTTGCCAATAGCCATTATGAGCTGTTCCAAACCAAATTTCTTCCATATCTGGGAGTTTAATATCTCTCTCAACCAGGGTCCGGACAACAGATGGTCTAGACAAGTTGTAAGTGAGAATGTCAAGCTTTATATATCTTCACAATAAATTCCCAATTATACATAAAACTTGATGATTAAAGTAATGTAATTTGAGTTCAGGTACTTTGAATCAGATTGACACAATTGGGGGCTCCTGACTTGGGTCGAAGTTTGGTTACCATTTCAAGAGTTTCATATGCATATCATTGATAATGAGATAATTTTTTGAAAACAATTGTGCATAGTCCTCCTCCTTATCCAATTGAATCATAACATGCCTCTCGTCAAACAGCCTAATTTTCCAGGCTCCAATAAGTTTAAGTTCCTCAAACATCTTCCTTATTATCTCCATTTTCGGAAGACCAAGCTGAAATTTCTCAATCAATGAGAACCTATAGGCCCTAACAAAACTTGAGATTATAGTATAAAAAAATAATGGTAGGCTTTCCTCGTTTTCTCCAAATTTGTTTATTAAAGGGACAAACCCCTGCCTTCTGAGGCATCATGATATGTTTAAGGAAAAAAACAAAACAAACATAAGGCTGAAGTGTACCATGATGTGAAAGTGCTCTATAGATAGAAATTGCTTTAGCTTCAAGTGCATCATGTGCCAATATTGAGGATAGGAAGTAGAGCAGATATTTGCCACAGTGGTCCCTGCACACACCACAAATTACTGCATCATTTTGATGAAAACTACCATTTGTATTGACATTAATTCAGTGAGGGATGGGGGGGTTTCTTCCAAGAGACCTTAGCGGTTTGATCACTGGTTATCTATGTAATAGATGTTACTTAATCCTTATAGATATTTGGATGTTTCTTTTGCTTGATCAGTTTAAATTAGAATGTCATACAGTTTTTCACCACTTGTTGGGTAAACATTCTCTTATCATCATATTTTGACTCATTTATGGCCATCCAAAAAAACCAAGTAGTGATTCCTAAAATAAATGATAGTTGTGTAGCCTGTCATCTAGCCCAATAGTGCAAAAAATTTTGTCAGCTTAAATTAAGGGTGTTGATAGAGAATTTATCAATCAATGATTTCCACACCTTTTGAGCATAAGAGCAGTTAAAGAATAGATGATCCAAAGTCTCCTTTTCCATTTTCTATAGATAATAGCGAGAAGGGCCTTTAAGTTGAGAATGGAATCATTATGGAGCAGGTTCTAAAACAATCTCTAACAAAAGAAGGACATGGACGGTGTAAAGAATTTACACCATACAAACTCCCCCAAGTAAAAATTCTCCCATTATGTATCTGATGATATATTTATGAGGTTATTCTCTGTGAATGAACTTGTTTAATAATAATTATGTTCCTCTTACGCTTCTCAAATAGTAAACTCTCAATGTGCTTCACTTGTTTAGGAGTTGGAAGGCTGTTTAAGATCCTGTAGCACCATTAATTATCCTCCCAACAATTAGCGACCTTGAGGGTTAGAATAGATGTATATTGTATATGTGGTCTCAAATTTCCATCTAAAGTCTAATTGTCTAACCAAAAGTTAATCTACCCTTTTACAAGTTCCCATGAGCTCTTCAACCTAGGTTCTGACCTACATCTGTTAATCCAACTTTTGGAGTCCCCAATTTTTCTTGCAATAGTGGTTGGGTGTGTAGCTTTATAGCATTTTCCCCACATAAATTTGGCCCATAAAGATTCAAACAGTCTAAACCTAATCCACGATTTATAAAATTTAAAGGCGTCGAGATGTTGAAAGCCTTTAAAGCCCAGCCCCCTACAGTAACTGGTTTGCACAGCTTCTGCCAATTTACCCAATGTATCTACTTCCTTTGTCTAGCCCACATGAATTTATTAAAATACCTCTCTAAAACCAGTTGAGTGCTCTTTTTTATTTTTTCCATTTACATAATTTAAGAGGGGAATGCATTTAACATGATTTTCAACAATGTGATTCTTCCTCCATTGGATAAAAAGGAGGATGTACAACAATTTAGTTGGTCATTAACTTTGTCAATAGTTGCATCATATTGTGTTTATCTGGTTCTACCTTTGATCAGTTGCACAACCAAGTATTTAAGAGGAATAGATCAAGTGCTAAAACTATTAAATTTAATGATCCTATGTTTAGTTTGAACTTTAGCCCCCTTAATAAAAAGAATGTTGCTTTTTTTCTTGTTAAAGCACTTCTTAGAGCTTTTCTGAAATGCCATAAAAAATTTGTAAGTAGTTCTGTCAGCATGTTTGCTTGCCTTGGAAAAGAGAATCACATCATTTGCATATGATAATTGATTTGTGTTGAGAATAGAACTATGAATGTGGCCAATGCTAGGGGAAACTGTGTAAATTTGATTCAGGATTCTTGAAAGATGGTCAAAAGGCAAGATGAATATTGTTGGACATAAGGGGTACTCCTACTTAATACCTTTAGTGGATTTAAAGAATCCATGAGTCTTGTCATTTATCATGATAGAATTTCTATTGTTTACAAGCCATCTCATTATTAAATTATTGAAATCTATTGAACAGCCTCTGGCCATTAACATGTCTGATTTGAAATCCGACCTAATAGTTGATCCACCTTAAAATCACCTTTTTTTGCACATTTTATGCTCAATTTTGAAGGATATTATGCCTTAATGAAAGGTATTTTCATGTTCTTGGTTGCAGGTGCAAAAAAAAGTTTAAAAGTAAAAAGAAGCAAAAATATATCAAAAAGGAGAAAATGGGCTAAACTAAAGAAAATTACCAAATCGGTTGAACTGGCGCTTATGTGCTAGATGCATAACTTAGCTGGCGCCTAAGTGCGATAGTTTGGCACCTAGTTGCCACAATTATTTTCTCGAAGATTCATTGAATGAGGCCAAATTCTGAAGAGATGTATGAAACAACTCTTGATCATTTTCGAAGCTCTATAAATAGGTATTAATTGTAAGAGTCCAGCGGGATTGGATATACATAGAGTCACATAGTGTGTGAGTGTGTTAAGAGTGTGAGTAGTTTTCTTTGTGAGTCCTGTAAGTGTTGTTAGAGTTAGAGAAGTTAGAGAACTTCAAAGAGTGCTTGGGGAATAATTCAAGATAAGTATTTGTATAAATTTTTTAAGTCTTGTACTTTTGATTTGAGTTTTATAAATATGTTTTGTTTTGTTATTCTCTTACATTTTGAGAAGTTTTCTCTCTTTCTCCTGGTAAAATGAAGTAATGAAGTAAGTGATTTTGATATTGTTTAGATTTTTTTCCCTAAAAATTGTGATGATATTTTTATTGGTCCTTCATTTACTTTGCAAATTGGCCACTTTTATTGTTCAAATTTGTTGAGGAAACTTATAGTTTTGAGAGGGTTTAGATTTCTTGACTTGTAAGTATCACATTTCACTTTAGAAAGAGCAGTGGTGATCATCCAAGGGGGAGTGTCAATAGATAGGGAGATAAAATTTTATGGGCATAAAATTGATGTTTCTAAAGTGACAGGCTAGATTCTTTTATCAATATGGTCTAGAGTTTGGAACTAAAGGGTTACAGGTAGGTCTTATAGAGATGACACAGTGAGTAATCTAGAAGTGAGAGACTATAACCTTCCCAACACTACTACTATACATGCCGACACTAACTTTAGATTAGTAAATGTTATTTACACATTGAAAGAAGTAAAGAATATGTATGCTCCTATTTATCACAATACCACATTTAAAATTCTGAACTTTTGAAATCTTAAACTGAGTATGAATTATTTGCAAGGATAAAGTCTCTTTTTATATATTTTCTAAAAACATTTCATTTACTTTTATTTGCATTTGTAGAAATTAGTATACTTAATGTCATCATTATTAATTTAGTTATTTGTTGTAGTCTTAATTAAATTTCACTGAAAGTTAAAATTCTTGAATTTCATTTTTTTTTTCATTTACATTTCTCTGTAGGATCAAAACTGGGGTTTTAGAAAAAATCCAATATTTACGTATACTTGCATAATACCCCTAGTGAGTTAACTATTTCTTTAAATTTTATCATATTTCATTTGTTCTTACTAGCCGCTAAACATAATTTGGGTCAAGTTTTTGGCATATTAAGAAATATAAATATCTGTGTAATTGCCAAGAAATAAAAAAGAGCATTGTCGAGCCCAAAAATCTCAAACTTAGAGCTTCTCCAGGAAACATAAGGTGCTCCAAAAAAATTAAACTTGCACCAAAAGACTGGAACCAAAGCTGGGAAGACTTGAATAAGTACAACCAGTAGAGACAAACTTGCTCCCATAAACTACTCCAACAAACAACCCCAAAGAACTAAAAAATTCCAAAACGTGACAGATTCCTTGAAATTGCGAGCCTCCTAGATCTGGATTTGTGTGAAGAAATGCCTGAATCATCTCGATCAGTAGTAGCTAGCCTGCATAGAAACAAAATAGACTCCGAAAAATAGTCATATTTGGAGGAAGCCAGCTTACAGGCTCGATCAAAACGAACCAAAAAGGATTGGGGGCCACTCAGTAAAACAACCAAAATCAAAGGATGCACCTTTAGCGCCCTCAGCCAAAAACCAAAAATAATGGTACAGCTTATTCCCATGAGAAAATGAGTAATGGCAAGAATAAACATCAAAAAAGGTATCCAACAAGCACTTAAATTAAATAGAATCTTTGAAGGACATGGGATCATGGCAGTGTTCCACCAAGCACTCACATAACTGGGAAGAAATTCCCAGCTAATAAAACCTCAAAGACTAACTTAGATAACCATAGGGGGTCCAGTACTCACAAGAGCAGGCACAAGTCCTCAATTAGTGCTCACTAAACCAAGTTCTAAACTGGGTTGAAAACCCTAGTAAAACGAACTGCAAAGTAATATAGCAAGGAGCTTAAAGTAACCCCACATGAGCTGCAACCAAAAACTAGTTATAGGTACAAAGAAACAGCAAGAATCCAAAAAACAAAAGTAGCAGCAAACCATAATCATATCTTGAGGAAATATAAATTCGGAGAATGTTCTAATAAGAAAGTTTTTAAGTGTTGCATTGGTGTAACACAAACAAAGAGGCTACCCACATCTTTACTTTTCCTAGCTAACCAATTAGCAAGGGAATTACCTTCACGAAGAATATGAGACAAATGAATAGAAATTTTATACTTATCTATAAGCTCTCTAATTTAGTTCTAAGTACCCAACAGAGTCCAATTGGGTATAGAAACCATTTCAAAATAATTGTAAAGAGTAGTTGAATCCATCTCAACAATCAAATTACAAAAAATATAGGAGATTGCAAACTAAAGAGAGAGTAAAAAAGCCCAGCTTTTAGCCTCCAAAGGATAAGAGGCAACAATTGGTGAAACAAAGAAATGAAGACATTGGCCTAAGCGATTATGAAAAACCCTTCCATCAACAACCGTTGTGGAAACCCAGCTCCCATCAATGTTAATTTTGATCCAACCCAAGGGAGGGGTTACCACTTAATCAAAGTGGCCATCATACCCACCCTAGGTTGAGACCCAACATCACTTAGGCCAAAGAAGTGGCAGGCCCGATAAAAATAAGCAATAGTGTGAGAAACATTAGTACTTGGAGCCAAACCAAGATTTGGGTATTAATGATCATTTCTGGCCACCCAAATAAACCAAAGCACCAAGAAAAGAAAACCAACCAATTTTATGTCCACATGAGCAGCAGCTCTCAAATTAGGGAGATAATCACTAATATCATTTCTATTTAACTAGATTATATGAAAATGTTAGCCCAAAGCATACCTGACCTCTCTTGTGTAAGAACATTGAAAAAAGAGGTGCTCTACAGATTCCTCTTCCTTTTTACATAAATAACATCAAAGGGTAACATGTTAAGAAAGAATCTCTAAAGGAAGAAGGAGATGAAAGAAGAAAGAAAAGCATTCCATATATCTTTCCCCCAACGCAGTTATCATAAGTGTAGATACTCGAGTAAAGCAATTTATTGGAAGAAATAAAAGAAGTTTTCCAAATAGGAGTGTCCTTTGACCGCATTTTTATTAGAATTTTAGTGATGTGAGCAGCTTTTTCACCTATGAGAGAAAATAATATGTTTACTAACAGCGACTTTATATATGCAATAAAATATAAGATAAATATGGACGTAATAAATATTCAATAATTGTAAAGTCACACTTATCAACACAAGTATACGTATCGCTCAAGTAATATAGGGCTCTAATGGAGTCGTAGATATCGATCCCATAGGGAGTAGTTTAGAGTTACGAAATAAGATTTTAGAAAAGCAATACTTTAATCACAACAACGAAGTTCAAATTGCTTATCTGTCACTAATAGGCAATTGAAATAAATAGGTAATTTTAATAACGATTAAATAACTAATGATATTAAGTAGGGTTTAATTGTGATATTCAATATATAAGAAAGCATCATGATAAAAAGTAGGGCTTAATTGTGATATTCAATATATAAGAAAGCATCCTTCTCCTTGTCAAGAAATGTAGGGTTTAATTGTGATATTCAATATATAAGAAAGCATCCTTCTCCTTGTCAAGCATAGTGAATGGATAAAATGAATCAGATCAATTTATATTGTACCAAATAAGAGAATACCTATTCTTTACTCTTTGGTCCAGGCATAAAGAACATTGACTAAGCCTACGCTTTTTTACTAAATCTGCGGTTAGGCTGGGAGGATACCGGCTCTCACTTCGGAGCTCCCACATTCCCCTCACCTGAGGGCTAACATCTACACTTCAGCACCCAAATGATAGGACCGAATTTTGGATTTTAGTTTGTCACTCTAAAATCTCCAATTCTATGCCCGATAATATTATTTCCCTATTTATTTGCTCACCTTGTCACTCTAAAATCTCCAATTCTACGCCCGATAATTTTTATTTCCCTATTTATTTGCACCTAACTTTCAAGGACTTTGACCTCCCTAAATCTTGGATGTAATCTTCACCTTAGTTGTAAAACTATATTTATTTGCACCCAATTTCCAAGGGCTTTGACCTCCTTGAATCTTGGATGTAATCTTCACTTTAGTTGTAAAACTCAACCATATCAAGGGCTTTGACCTCCCCGAATCTTGGATGTAATCTTCACTTTAGTTGTAAAACTCAACATATAAAGGCTTTGACCTCCCTGAATCTTCGATGTAATCTTCACTTTAGTTGTAAAACTCAACATATTGAGGGCTTTGACCTCCCTGAATCTTGGATGTAATCTTCACTTTAGTTGTAAAACTCAACTTATTTTAACAAAAGCTTTGACCTCCCTAAATCTTGGATGTAATCTTCACTTTAGTTGTAAAACTCAACATATTTAAATTTGACTTCCCTGAATCTTGGATGTAATCTTCACTTTAGTTGTAAAACTCAACATATTTTAAAACCTCCCTCAATCTTGGATGTAATCTTCACTTTAGTTGTAAAACTCAACATATTTTAACAAACTAGTTGGCCAGATTGAAAGTAAATTAAGATCGAACTGAAAAGATCACCATAATTTCTTAAACTATTTCATGGCTTCACCAATTCAAATCACCATTTCACAAATCTCAAGGCAAGAAGAAAGACAGAGAAAACTACTCAGATCTCATGGGGAAAACATAGAAAAACTTGGAATTCATATATAAAATTGTCGGCACTATTTTTGGTGTGGGGTTTCCCCGTAAGAAGCTGTCAGTCATCGGAATTGAAATCCCGTTGCCCGCTTCGGAAGGACATTTTTTTAAAAAAAAATTTTAGTTTTGAAAAAGATGAAATCAAACTGACCCCATAATTTTCATAGTTTAGATGAAAGAGCGCTTTACCTCAAATCCTGTATCTATCCCGAAGGATGAACACAAGAGTGCTTGATCAAATAAACTAAAGAAAGTTATGACATCCGTTTGGTCTGCGAAACCAATGTATTGGACTCGATCAAATAAACTAAAGAAAGTTATGACATCTGTTTGGTCTGCGAAACCAATGTATTGGTCGACAAATTCCCCTATTTAATATAAGGAATTAAATAGGGTTTATATTATGCTGGAGTATTAGCCAACAAATTCCCCTATTTAACATAAGGAATTAAATAGGGTTTATATTATGCTGGGAGTGAGGCTCGATCAAATAAACTAAAGAAAGTTATGACATTCGTTTGGTCTGCGAAACCAATGATGGCCGACAAGTTCCCCTATTTAATATAAGGAATTAAATAGGATTTATATTATGCTGGGTTCAGAAAAAGTTTCCTATAAGGGCAAGCCCCTATAATTAATTACATCTTAGGTAACTGAAGTTACCTAAAAAAGCTTCCTATAAGGGCAAGCCCCTATAGTTAATTACATCATAGATAACTGAAGTTACCTAAGAATACTCTCGATAAAAGTCAAGAAAAATTTCCTTCAAGGAGTTCAAATGGTAAGGACATTTCAAAGATATCGGACAAAGAAGTGTGAAGGGGATTGGTTGAAATTTGGAACATTTTGTTTTGGAGTCCAAAGGAGGAAACACTAGAGGAT
>JXCR01136893.1:37064-54482 GCA_002079205.1 Phalaenopsis hybrid cultivar
ATGGAGGGGCATTTTGGTAATTTGGCCATTTTTGGAAATTTTTGTCAGTTTTGACAAATTTGGATATATTCAAAGTGTTTGGAATGAGTTTTGATCAGTTTTGGATATTTTAGAAAAATTTGAGAATTTTGGCTAAATTTGGGTCCCAATGGCAGTTAGGTAATTTGGAGGTGCCTAGGGGCAAAAGGCCAAGTTGGGCATTTCAAGTGCAATTTGGGTAAAGAACCGATTTTGAATGAGTCATGGACCAATGAAATCTCCATTTTGGGTCCCCAGAGTATTGTGAGGGTTTTGTGAGGGTATTGTGGGATCAATGAAATCTCCATTTTGGGTCCCCATGTATTGCTTTGCCAGAGTATGGTGAGGGTATGGTGTACTTTAGCTCAAAATCAACACCAGGGTCAATCCTAAGGTCAATTAGCCCTATAGGAACTCTCCTTGAGTTCCCTCATAATGATCTTACCTACTAAGTGCTAGAGGTTAGGACCAATATGTGGAACTTCAAATTGAGTAAAGAGAAAAATTTTTGAGTTTCTAATGGTGAGGGTACGTTTTCTAGTTTTCTAAGTCTAGCCATAGGACTTTCCTTCTGACTATTGTTAGAAAACTAGAAAAGGAACCATCACCATTAAAAATTCTATACTCTTCTCTACTCAACTTGAAGTTGCACATATTGGTCCTAACCTCTAGCACTTAGTAGGTGGGGTCATTATGGGAGAGCTCAAGGAGAGTCACCCTTAGGACTGCTGGACCTTAGATTTGACCCTGGTTGTTGGTCTAGGACTAAGGCACTCACTTGCAATCACTTACACTCACAATCACTCACTACCCTAAACCCAGAATTTCTCGGTTCTAGCCCCTTGGTACTTTTAGGTGACTCATGTAGGTGGTCTCCTAAACCCACTAGCCCTAGGCTAGGGTTTGGCTAAGACCACTACACAGAGGACCCAAAATTGGATTTCCATTGGTCCATGGCTTATTGATAGTTGTTGGCACTCCAACTCTACCAAGATATCCAACTTAGCCTTTTGCCCCTAAATTCCCCCAAATTACCTAGATACCTGACCGCAACTTTTTATGTGCTTAAAACATAAGGTAAATATGGACGTAATAAATATTCAATAATTGTAAAGTCACACTTATCAACGTAAGTATATGTATCACTCAAGTAATATGGGGTTCTAATATAGTCCTAGATATTGATCCCACAGGGAGTGGTTTAGAATTACAAACTAAGATTTTAGAAAAGCTATACTTTAATCACAACAACGAAGTTCAATTTGCTTATATGTCACTAATAAGCAATTGAAATAAATAGATAATTTTAATAACTATTTAATAACTAATGATACTAATGAGGGTTTAACTGTGATATTCAATATATAAGAAAACATCATTCTCCTTGTCAAGAAATTATAGTGAATGGATACTGTGATATTCAATATATAAGAAATCATCCTTCTCCTTGTCAAGAAATTATAGTGAATGGATAAGTGATTTAGTTCAATTTGTATTGTGCCAAACAGGGGCATACCTATTCTTTACCCTTTGGTCCAGGCATAAAAAACATTGGCTAATCCTATGCTTGTTTACTGAATCTGTGGCTAGGCTGGGAGGATACCGGCTCTCACTTAGGAGTTCCCACGTTCCCCTCACCAGAGGGCTAACATCTACACTTCAGCACTCAAATGATTGCACCAAATTTGGGATTTTAGTCTGTCACTCTAAAATCTCCAATTCTACGCCCGATAATATTATTTTTCTATTTATTTGCATCCAACTTCCAAGGGCTTTGACCTCCCTGAATCTTGGATGTAATCTTCACGATAGTTTTAAAACTCAACATATTTTAACAAATTAATTGGCCAGATTGAAAGTAAATTAAGATCATTGTAAAAACTAACTTTCAAGGACTTTGACCTCCCTAAATCTTGGATGTAATCTTCACCTTAGTTGTAAAACTATATTTATTTGCACCCAATTTCCAAGGGCTTTGACCTCCTTGAATCTTGGATGTAATCTTCACTTTAGTTGTAAAACTCAACCATTTCCCTATTTATTTGCACCCAATTTCTAAGGGCTTTGATCTCCCTGAATCTTGGATGTAATCTTCACTTTAGTTGTAAAACTCAACATACTTCCAATGGCTTTGACCTCCCTAAATCTTGGATGTAATCTTCACTTTAGTTGTAAAACTCAACATATTTTATTTTGACCTCCATAAATCTTGGATGTAATCTTCACTTTAGTTGTAAAACTCAACATATTTTAAAACCTCCCTCAATCTTGGATGTAATCTTCACTTTAGTTGTAAAACTCAACATATTTTAACAAATAATTGGCCAGATTTGAAAGTAAATTAAGATCGAAGTGAAAAGATCATCACAATTTCTCAAACATTTTCATGGCTTCATGTAAATTAAGATCGAAGTGAAAAGATCATCATAATTTTTTTAAAATTTTCATGGCTCCAATAAATTAAGATTGAAGTGAAAAGATCATCACAATTTCTTTAACATTTTCATGGCTTCACCAATTCAAATTACCAAAAACATTTTCATGGTTTTGCCAATTATTAATATTGAAGTGAAAAGATCATCACAATTTATTAAACATTTTTATGGCTTCACCAATTCAAATTACCATTTCCAAGTGAAAAGTTCATCACAATTTCTTAAACATTTTTATGGCTGCAGCAATTCTCTCGTCATTTTACAAATCTCAAGACAAGGAGAAAGACAGAGAAAACTACTCAGATCACATGGGGAAAACACAACAAAACTCGAAATTCATATATAAAATCAAAGTCATACAAACTACAATAAGTAAATAACTTATCTTTGATTTCTCCACAAGAACACTCCTCGAAGTTCCTCTGAATCTCTTCCTTTCTTTACAGCACATAGAATTCCTCTTCGAAGCAGNACTTCTGAAGAATTTTGTCCTATAGCCTCGAAAAAAACTCGTTGTCGGTGGGGTCAAGGGCACCGTCGGCGACCTAGTTTAAATCTCCACATTTTGGTCATTTTTGCTCCAAATATGCTCTTTTTTGCATCTTTTTGCTCCAATGACTTTAATTCATCATTCTTGCAACAAAACATCAAAAATACCTTTCTTTAAAGTGCAATATCATCAAAAGCAATATAAAATAGGTATTAAAATCTCAACATATTTTCCTTAGGTCAAAGTCCCCCAAACTTATCTATTACTTGTCCTCAAGTAATTTTAGTACTATATAAAAGTTATGATTTACTACAGTAAAGTTTTAATTCTGAAATATTATAAGTTTGATTTAAATAAATATCATAGTGAGATTTTCAGAAAGAATTTAAGAAATTGAATTAACTTGTAGCTACAAGATTATCTGGTTATCAAGTGTAAGAGTTCTAGTGTTCTATTCATTTCAAGAATGACTATATGTTGCAATATTAAGTCACTTAGAATATTCAAATGATTCATAATATTAAGTCACTTAGAATATCCAAAAGATAAGAACTTCATGAGAACTCTACTAGTAAAAGATCAAATATATAAATATAAGTTCATGAATGTATTAGGTTTTCCCTTTAGGTAGGTCTAGTGAAACCAATTTTTGATTAGGCATATCCTCAATCTTCTCCTCACTTTCAAAATTTTTTCTTTCTTTTCGCTTTTTCATTTAGATTGCTTTCAATCCTATATAGTTTTCTTTTCTTTTCAAGGATTTTTTTCAATCCTTTCTTTTTCCTTTTTCATGTGAGGATTACTATATCTAGATAGCCTTTAATGATTTTGAACTTCACTTTTCTTTCCCTAAATTTGAAACTCNAATTTTATGATTTTCTCAAGCACTTTAACATTGTCTAGCTATTTGGACATGGGTTCTACATTCTTCAGTTATAGCTCTTTATTTTCACTAATTATAATTTCATCTAAATGTCATAATTTTCCAACTATTGTTGCACTCTCTTGCCATGCATCAAAATTTTATTGCAAGATTTTACAGTCATGCTATTGAAGCTAAATGTTCATGACTTCTGCTGAGTTGAGGAATTGTTATTGAAATCTGCATGGTAATTTCTAGCATCAGGTGACTTTGATTATCATGGTGCACTATTTGAAAGATTTCTTCCTTTTATTAATGAGATTCCTAAAGTTGTTTGCCATATATATCTCCCTGCTAGGTGCTGTTGCATATGTTTTAGATCCAGTTTGTTTCTGCATATCTCCCTGCTAGGTGCTGTTGCATATGTTTTAGATCCAATTTGCTTCTGCTGTTTCTAGTTTGAGGATATAGGGCTATTGTCTATAAGTTTAATTCTTATAACTTATGGCACCATATAATGTTGGAGGAAAACACTTCTAAATCTGTGTCTAGCGTTAATGATATGGTTTACTGGATCTTTTTATTCTGATAATATATATATATATATATTTTGGATTCCAAAGGCAGACAAGCTTTCTAAGAGAAGAGAGGTAGCGAATGTNGGTTATAAAAATATAGTTACGTGAATTAAATTCACTATATGAAATCATATAAATAATTTTCAAAAATATTGAAATAGAGGACATCTAATAGTTAATCTTTTTCTTCCCTCCCCCAAACTTCAATTTTTAAATACGAAATAATACACGTGGAAAGAAAAACTATAAATATAAATCATACCTCAGTAGTGTAGGCATTTTTATTATTATGAAATCTCTGCATGCCTTTTCCAATTTTTACTTCACCTGGTCTGTAATATTAGGAGCTTTCTACACATATAAATCATTAAAGAAATTTTTGGGCAATGAAATTTTGAAATAAGTATATAAAACTGAAAGAAGCACAACATTTCCTAACACAAAAACAAAACTAAACAAAACAATTACAATTAAAATGTGAAAATAAAAATCACATTACATTACAATCCATAAAATACTACTCAACATCTATTAAACTACACATGCAAATTTAACTACCACACTAACTTTATAATAAAAATTAAAATTATCCAAGTTCACAGAATAATTAAAATGAAAGTCCAAATACACAAACATTCATTTCTATTACAAAAGATCACAAAAATAAAAAATATAAGTACATAAATTTCATTCAATATCAAAATCACAAGCTATATCTTCATCTCCTGGATCAGTAGGTGGATTGGGCTAATACTGAGTATATCGGGGGCACTCAGGAAACGTAACATCAGGCTCACCTCTGTAGTGTCGGGCTTGAGCTTCATAATAGGATGATACTGAGTATACCGGGGGCACTCAGAAAAAGTAACATCAGGCTCACCTCTGTAGTGTCGGGCCTGAGCTTCATAATAAGCTATCTCAAATTTAAATGCCTCTGAAGGTACTCACTATCATTGTCGTGTCGACGTTCTAAACCTCCAATCTTTTCACTTATCAAGTTTATGCTCTACTGATGCAAGGACAACTCATTCATCAAATCAGAGAGGGTAGGGGAACTAGATGGTGGAAGGTCATAACTTGTAGAGGGGACATCCCTACTAGTAGAAGGTTCTTGACTTCTACTTCCAGTTCTCCATTTCTCATGGGATTCATAAGTCTTAAATTAGCTTTACTAATGGATTTCATAGGATAAACCCATTCTTCATCTCCAAATTCTACTCCAAAAAGTTTGCAAATTTTATGAATAAGTCCAGGATGTCCTAGACCTCCACTAGTCTCACTCCTCGCCGTAGTCAATATATTCTTTTTCTCCCCACATTTATAGTTCTACTACTGTGAATACAGAAATTCAGAATAGTTTTATCTCTAGTTACCTCACTATGGTGATAGGTAGGTAACAGAGTAGAGGAAATGAAATAGTGCCCTTAGAGGTGGCATTCAACATGGAAGCCTCACTATGGTGATAAGTCAGTAACAGAGTAGAGGAAATAAAATAGTGTCACGCTTTAGAGGTGGCATTTAACATGGAAGCATAAAAATTATCGTTCTCGTTGCTTAATCTTTCTGTTCTTTTCTCATCAGAAGAAAAAGTTGATCACATCATTTAGGGGGCCTTCCATCATACTAAAGGATTCATATTGGTAGCTATAAGAGTCTAGGACTTCGTAAAAAGTTTTGATGCAGGCGGCAGTAAACTCCACAGGAAATCCACGCACTTGAACGATTTCGTCATCAGAATAAATAACATTGGCATAGAACTCCTTCACAACATTTTCATCAGCTTTATTGGTGGTGTAACAAAAGTTTTCACACCTCTATTCTGCAATAACTTGTTCAATTTCTCCTCCCAGACTTTCAAAAACTTGATCTTGTATGCACTTCTTTCCTTTAAATATGAAAGTAAATTTTGTTTGAGCCATCGCATTAACGAAGCGAGACTCGTCAAACTCAACTCTTCTCTTTTGACGTGGAGCCATTTCAATCTAATCAAATTATAGAAAAATTCTAAAAATTACTTCAAGTATACAAATCATGGCTTCCAATAGTAATTCTAAGAGTTCAACATTAAGATCCATGAATTTCTTCCCAAATTTTTTTTACATTCTTAAATTTTTCATATCTCCTTAATGTGGAAGAGATTTATGGTGAAAATCAAATATTTTTAGTTTGGAGTCAAGCTCTTACCTAGAGATGACTAAATATGGTGTCAAAAAGGCTTGAAATTGCCTCCCAATCCAAGATCGTTCAAGCCCTGGGTCGAGAATGGCATTTTTAAGAGGAAGGGGATGATGAATAGTGGCGGTTGACTGGTCAAAATCACGATTAAAGGTGTTTTTTTTGTGAGCTTGAATAGTGGCGGAGTTGATGGCGCTGTCGGCGCGCTCTATTGGAATTAAAATCTTAAGTCTCAAGAAAATCTCACCGTCGGTAGCCTATATTGATTTTGTCCAATTTTTAGATTTTTGCGATTTCGATCAATTTCAAGCCTTAACAACATCCTTTCAATCATTATAGGCATAATTTTAAGTGACTAAATGATGTACTTAGCACATATAAACTTTCACAACACAAAAAATCACATTTATATATAAATTCTTAGGGTTACAATGCACGTTACATAACACACCTAAGTTTGGTATCTTCTCAACCTCAATACATTAATTCAGCGTCGCAGTCCAAGCCACAACACTCAAAACGCTGAAAACAAAACATCCTATGCTTATTCTCAACTATACAAAGATCTACAAGCATAATTCTAAAGAAAAGCAAATGCAAAGTTCAAATCAAAATACATAGATAGACAAATAGGTAGTAATATAAATCTCTTAATCTTCAGACTCGGTACTCGGTTCTCCTCTGAGATCACCCATTGATTGGACATGAATGAAGAGGTTGTAGAAGGGTCGGAATGGAAATTCTTCAGTGGAATGCTCTTCTATTAACTTCATCATCCTCATCAGTCGTATTAAGCTATCTTCTAAATGCTTAGAGTGCTTGAAATGTTCCTTCATCCTCCAATCTAGATGATCAAAGAAATCGGAGATATTATTTATCGCATTCATGACATTTTGTACCTCCTTTTCCAATTTCTTGATTCGGCACAGGATCACCAGAGACTTATCAGGGACTAAGGGTTGAACTGGCACTGAATTCTGAGATGCTTGATCAACTAGGATGGCCTTGTCATTTTCATCTTTAAAAATTGGGAATCTCTCAGTTGGGTCCAAAGGCTTCCAAGGTAGCAGTACCTTTTCACAATTTTCATAGGACACTTGGAACTGATTGCAAAGTGAGAAAATTGTGGAGGGGTGTCCAAGCCCATAAGTTAATCCATGAATGACCAGGCCCAAAATTTACTTCACAAATATAGATCCAATGTCGATCGACAGTCCCCTTTGGATGCAGTAATTCAAAATGACACTTTCTTTAGAAACTTTATCGATCATCATTGTCGATAACAGTTTTGCAGAAATGAAAAAGTGTCAATATTTTGAAATGGATTTAGGAGTGTCGCAGAAAAACTAACATACTTGTTTTCTCTTATTTCCCAGTCGTCAGTTTCATCCGTTAAATATTGGTAAATCTCATTCATCTGATTTCTCGTTGGGATGAAATTAGAATAGTGGCAGATAAGAACATTCTCTATCATATATAATTCGTTCATCCGTGCAGGAGTGAAAGTGATCCATCTTCCTCACCCAGAAACAACTCCTTGGTTGATTCCATGTAAATTTGTATAAAATTCTTTCACCACTGGAACAACCACGACGGTGGTAGTGTAGCACAACACTTCCCATCTTCTTCGTACTATCATTTCTTCAATATCTGTCATGGGATTATTCAATCCACAATTTACGAGTCCTCGTTCCTTGATCAATCTTTTCTTTGTCAGTAACTTGTTGAAGATTCGCTGAGCTTCCGCACTAATAAACTTTCACCAATTGAAAACTCGCATTCTGGGATTATCAGGGGAATTAGACGCCATAAGAATGAAATTGGTGGAGTTTCACTTCATTTTTGAAGGGAAAATATGAACTAGAAATTGAATTTTTGAGTTTAAAAATAAAATTCCCACCCAAAAACCGCCAAAACCGCCATTTGAACCCAAGTAATCGCCAATTCGCCGGTCTCGCCATCTGCGAGGCCGATGGCGCCGTCGGCGAGCCTCTGTATTAATTTTGCTTGGACTCTCGGGAAAAACCCGCCGCCCTCGCCTTCGGCGCCCTAGGCAAAATTTGCACAGTTTCGCTCTGGTCCGAATGCGTTCCAATTTTTCTTCATGGATCCAATTTTAAGATATTTCAAGGGTAAATAAGACTGGTAGAGCTTAATACTACCACAAACTAATGATAATTTCAAATAAAAACTACTATAATCACAATAAAAATGAAGATAAATATGGGTTGCCTCCCATGAAACGCTTGATTTAATGTCGCCAGGCCGACCTATTCAGGTGTCATTCAGGTTGACTGATCAATAAAATCTCTTTAAAATTTGGTCTTTTACCCTCATAATATGGTTTTATTCTGTGTCCATTTACTTTAAATCTATTTCTCATCTTATGATCTTCAATTTCAAAAGCTTTGTAAGTATAAACTTGAGTCACAGTAAAGGGTCCTAACAAACAAGACTTCAATTTTCCAGCAAATAACTTTAGCCTAGTGTTGTAAAGTAAAACTTCTTGTCCTGGTTCAAAGTTCTTCTGGTTAATCTTTCGATCATGCCATAACCTTAATTTTTCCTTATAAATTCTGTCGTTATCATAAGACTCATTTCTTAATTCTTCCAATTCAGTTTCTCCTTATAAATTATGTCATTATCATAAGATTCATTTCTTAATTCTTCCAATTCATTTAATTATAACAATCTCTTCTTACCACATCTTTCAAATTATAATTGAATTCTTTAATCGCCCAACACTCCTTATAAATTTTGTCGTTATCATAAGACTCATTTCTTAATTCTTCCAATTCATTTAATTGTTTCTTATAAATTCTGTCGTTATCATAAGACTCATTTCTTAATTCTTTCAATTCATTTAATTGTAAATTTCTTACCAGCATCTTTCAAATTATAATTGAATTTTTAAGCGCCCAATATGCCTTATGCTCCAATTCTACGGGTAAGTGACAAGTGTTTCCAAAAATCAGTCAGTAAGGGGTCATTCCAATAGGAGTTTTATAAGCAGTCCTGTAAGCACATAATGCAGTATCCAATCTAGTAGACCAATCTATTCTACTAGGGTTTACAAATTTTTCAAGTATTTGTTTAATCTCTTCATTAGAAACTTCAGGTAACCCACTGGTTTGAGGATGATAGGCAGTAGAGATTCTATGAATAATATTAAATTTTTCTGTCAATCTCTGAAGTTGGATGATAGGAAGTAGAGATTCTATGAATAATATTAAATTTTTCTGCCAATCTCTGAATGTAATGATAGGCAGTAGAGATTTGAGAGGGTGATAGAAAGTAGAGATTCTATGAATAATATTAAACTTTTCTGCCAATCTCTGAATGTATTTATTCCTAAAATTAGTAGAAATTCTATGAATAATATTAAATTTTTCTACCAATCTCTGAATATATTTATTCCTAAAATGGGATCCTCTCATCAGTGATAATCATTCTAGGCATTCCGTATCTAGTGAAAATATTTTTTATTAAAAATCTTGATCAGTTATAATCATTATAGGCATTCCGTATATAGCGAAAATATTTTTCATTAAAAATCTAAAAACACTTTTAGCGTCACAACGAGGTAATGCTTGTGCTTCAATCCACTTAGAAACGTAGTCCACTACAATTAATATATATAAGTTCCCAAAGATGAAGTAAATGGTCCCATAAAATCTAATCCCCAAACATCAAAGATCTCAACTTCTAACATGAAATTTAGAGGCCTGTCATTTCTTCGTCCCCAAACATCAAAGATCTCAACTTCCAATATGAAATTTAGAGGCATTTCATTTCTTCTAGCCAAACATCAAAGATCTCAACTTCTAACATGAAATTCAGAGGCATTTCATTTCTTCTAGATCCCATAAAATCTAATCCCTAAACGTCAAAGATCTCAACTTCTAACATGAAATTCAGAGGCATTTCATTTCTTCTAGATATATTGCTTACTTGTTGACATTGATCACAAGTTTTTGTATACCTATAAACATCTCTAAAGATAGTAGGCCAATAAAATCCCGCTTGTAAAATTTTATAAGCAGTTTTATCATTCCCAAAATGTCCTCCAAATTCAAGATCATGACATTTTTGAATGATTAGCTTAGTTTCTTCATAAGGTACACATCTCCTCATAATCAGATCTTTACATTGTTTATATAAACAAGGCTCATCCCAAAAATATACTTTTGCATCATGAATAAATTTTCTTTGTTGTTGCAGTGTCAGCATAGGTAGCAAAATATCACTTACAATATAGTTAACAATATCAGAATACCATGATATTTTTCACTCATTAATATTATAAAGTTGCTCATCAGGAAAACTGCCTGTAATTTCATCATGAAAACAATATAGTTAGTTTTTGCATCATTAAGAGTTTTACTAGCGTAGTATATCACTTTAAAAATCTTTTCATACATTTGTCCAATAACAGCTCTAATAGCATAATCACTAGCATCACATATCAGTTCAAATGATTTCTCCCAGTTAGGTTAAACTATAATAGGGGTTGTGATTAATTTTTCCTTTAATAATTCAAAGTTATTTAAATAGCTTTCAGTAAATTCAAATTTCTTGTTCTTTTCTAAAAGTTGGCATAGAGGTTTGGTAATTTTTGAAAAATCTTTAATAAACCTCCTATAAAATCCAACATGTCCAAGAAAACTCCTAACCTCTCTTACATTAGAAGGAGGTGTTAGTTTAGATATAACTTGAATTTTTGTAGGGTCTTCTTCTATACCATCTTCCAAAATTTTATGCACTAACACAATTCCTCCTGCAACCATAAATTGACATTTCTCCCAATTCNTAATGCATTTAGCTCCAATTAAATAAAATATGAATTTATCTAAAGCATACACAATTGCTAATAACTCTTTTTCAGTAACAGTATAGTTAATTTGTGCATCATTAAGAGTTTTACTAGTGTAGTTAGTGACAGTATAATTAATTTGTGCATCATTAAGAGTTTTACTAGCGTAGTATATAACTTTAAAACCATTTCATACCTTTGTCCAAGGACAGCTCCAATAGCATAATCACTAGCATCACACATCAGTTTATTCCTTTATCCAAGAATAGCTCCAATAGCATAATCATTAGCATCACACATCAGTTCAAATGGTTTCACCCAGTTAGGTGAAACTATAATAAAGGTTGTGATTAATTTTTCCTTTAATAACTCAAATGCATTTAAACAGCTTTCAGTAAATTCAAATTTCTTGTCAATTTCTAAAAGTTGGCATAGAGGTTTAGTAATTTTTGAAAAATTTTAATAAAACGCCTGTAAAATCCAACATGTCCAAGAAAAATCCTAACCTCTCTTACATTAATAGGAGGTGTTAGTTTAGATATAACTTGAATTTTTGCAGGGCTGCTTCATTTCCATCTTCCAAAATTTTATGCCCTAACATAATTCCTCCTGCAACCATAAACTGACATTTCTCCCAATTTAGAACCAAATTAGTTCTGTCGCATAACTCTTAAACTTTTTCAAGGTAATTTAAGCACACGTCAAATGATTTTCCAAATACAGAGAAATCATCCATAAATACTTCCAATTAATCATCAATTAACTTACTAAATATGGACATCATACATCTCTGGAATGTTGCAGGTGCATTACATAATCCAAAAGGCATTCTTCGAAAGGCAAAAGTTCTAATAGGACTAGTAAATGTTGTCTTTTCTTAATCCTCAGGAGCAATAGGAATTTGATGGTAACCAATATATCCATCTAATAAACAAAAATATTTGTGCCCAGCAAGTCTATCCACTATTTGATCTAAAAAGGGTAAAGGGAAGTGATCTTTCCTGGTGGCAGTGTTTAATTTTCTATAATCAATGCAAATACGCCACCCAATAACTTTTCTGATAGGAATTAATTTATTATTTTCTTTTGTTTCAACAGTCACTCCTTCTTTCTTCAAAACACAATGAATAGGACTTACCCACGCACTATCTGAAATAGGATATATAATTTCAGTGTCTAACCATTTCAAAATTTCCTTCTTAACTACTTCTTTCATCATCGGATTTAATCTCCTTTGTGGACCAACTCTTGGTTTATATTGTTCATCTAATATAATTCTGTGCATATAGATTTAAGGACTGATTCCCTTAATATCAGCTAAGGTCAAACCAAAAGCTTTCTTATANCATATATGAAACAATTAAATCCATATAAAAGATAAATTTATCCACTTTCACTAACACATCTTCTATAACTCCCTTAGGATGTGTAACTGAACGATCCGCTAACTGTAGAGTTACGAAAGTAGGTGAGACTTCTCCTAATCCTAATTTTTTGAAAATTGATAGAGGCATAAGATTAATGCTGGCTCCTAAATCACATAAAGCTCTTCCATAAAATTGTTCATCGATCGCACACGGTATAGTGAAACTGCCAAGATCTTTTAATTTTTTAGGAAACTTTTTCTGAATAATGTCACTACACTCTTCGCTTAAGTGCAACAATTTCATTATCTGTGAACTTTCTTTTCTTATTCAGAATATCTTTCATAAATTTCACATAACTGGGCATTTGCTCTAAAGCTTCTACGAAGGGAATATTTACTGTTAATTTTTTAAGAATTTCTTAAAATTTGGAAAATTGTTTATTATGTTTTTGTTGCTTCAATCTTTGAGGAAACGGTGGTGGAGGTTTCTCCACAGTAATTTTAATTGGTGTAAGTGGATACTCTAAATATGGGTACTCATGATCCTTCTCTTTTTTGGTATCCACTTTCTCTTTCTCAGTTTCTATTTCTTTTTGCACCCTTGTTTCCAATTCTTTTCCACTTCATAATTGTATCGCTTTAATTTGTTTTTTCCATGCACTCTTGTCTCCAATTCTTTTCCACTTCGTAATTGTATCGCTTTTATCTGTTCTTTTCCTTGATTTCTTTTTGCACTCTTGTTTCCAATTCTTTTCCACTTCGTAATTGTATCACTTTTATCTATTCTTTTCCTTGATCTTTAACTTCCACAGAATTAGGAAAAGTTCATAATGTTCGGTTACTAAGCGCAGTAGCGATATGCCCTAATTGGTTTTCAATATACTTAATAGCAGTTCTTTGATGTTGTAATTGATTTCCTTGAATCTATAATTGATTTCCTTGATGCCCATGTTTAATATCAGCTCTTCCATAGACAACTTCTTCTCCTTAATTTGAGTATTATTGTTCCCAGAGGATAAGAAGGTTTATAGTTTACATTTCCTTGGTTAGATGAATTTCCTAATGGGTTCACTGGGTTGTTTGTCCATTGTTGATTTGTAGAAAAATTTTTATTCCAATTAAAATTTGGATGATTCTTCCAACCTGGGTTATAATAATTTGAATAAGGGTTGTTGGGTCTATTAATAACATTTAAGGTCTCATATGAAGGTTGAACATCCACAATTTGCCCAGATGAATTCTCTTCCATCATAGAAGGTGTTGGATAATAATTCATCCCATAATGAGCTAATTTCTCTGATATTGTAGCAATATGCAAAGCTATCATAGATATTGCATCAGAATCATGGATACTAGCTACTCTTTTAGGATTTACCCGCTCATAGGATAGCTATCTCTTATATTAATGAATAAGCCTCATCAAAAAGTTTTGACATTAAAGAACCACCAGCCACAACATCTATACTCGATCTAAGAGATCCCACTAATCCATTATAAAAAGTTTGAATAATCAACCAATCTGGTAACGAATGATTAGGGCACTTCCTATGAAGATCTTTAAATCTCTCCCAAGCTTCATATATTGACTCTCCATCAATCTGACAGAACGATGGATCTTTAAATCTCTCCCAAGCTTCATATATTGACTCTCCATCAATCTGACAGAACGATGTTGTCATTTCTAAGTTTAGCAGTTTTGGATGAAGGGAAATATTTGGATAGAAAAACGATGTTATGTCATTTCTTAGTTTAGCAGTTTTGGAAAGGAAATATTTGGATAGAAATTTTTGTGAAAGTTCTCCCCAAGTTCTAATAGATCCTGGTGTTCTCCCCAAATTCTAATAGATCCAGCTGCTAACGAATTTAACCACATCTTAGCCTTATCCCTAAGTGAAAAAATGAAAGTTCTCCCGAAGTTCTAATAGATCCTGGTGCTAACAAATTTAACCACATCTTAGCCTTCAAATTTCTCCCCAAGTTCTAATAGATCCTGGTGCTAACAAATTTAACCACATCTTAGCCTTATCTCCTTTGCGAAAAAAGAAAAAAGTCTAAGTCTAACAACATCGTTTCAGATTCTGTCATATTTAAAAGTAGCATACGGCTCTAAAAAACTAGCGAGGTGTAAGTTCGGATCTTCATTTAGTGTACCTCCAAATTGATTGTTTTGTACCATTNGAAAGGCATTCTTTGAAAAGCAAAAGTTCCAAAAGGACTAATAAATATTGTCTTTTCTTGATCCTCAGGAGCAATAAGAATTTGATGGTAATTGGTATATTCATCAAAAAAATAAAAATATTTGTGCCCAGCAAGTTTATCTACTATTTGATCTAAAAAGGGTAAAGGGAAGTGATCTTTCATTGTAGTAGTGTTAAATTTTCTATAATCAATGCGAATACGCCACCCAGTAACTTATCTGATAGGTATTAATTCATTATTTTCTTTTGTTTCAACAGTCACTCCTCCTTTCTTAGGAACACAATGAATTGGATATACCCACGCACTATCTGAAATAAGATATATAATTCTAGTATCTAACCATTTCAAAATTTCCTTCTTAGCTACTTCTTTCATCATTGGATTTAACCTCCTTCATGGATCAACTCTTGGTTATATTGTTCATCTAATATAATTCTGGGCATATAGATTGAAGGACTGATTCCCTTAATATCAGCTAAGGTTCAACCAAAAGCTTTCTTATATCTTTTCAAGGTATCTATCAGTCTTTGTTCTTGTAAATCATTTAATTCTGAAGATATAATAATATGTAATGTAACATCTAACAGTCTTTGCTCTTGCAGATCATTTAATTCTGAAGATACAATAACAGGTAATGTAGATGAGTCCCCTAAAAACACATACTTCAAGTGGCTAGGCAATACTTTCATCTCATGTTAAGGTGGTTTTATAATTGATGGAAATAGATTTTTATTGGCATTTTTTGTAATATCGGACATCTCAAATATTTCCTGAACATACTCTAATTCTTCATTTTCTAATTCGTTCAGAATAATTTTGTCACTCTCTTCAAATCATTCTTTCTCTTCAAAATGTTCTTTAAAATATTCTTTCAATAGATGTTCACTAATTTCCATGTGAAAACATCCATCAGCTCTTTCAACAGCAGGGTATTTCATAGATTTTGCAATGTTAAAAGTCACTTCTTGATCATTAACCCTCATATTTAATTCTCCTTTTTGAACTTCTATCATAGCTTTTCCAGAAGCTAAAAATGGTCTCCCAAAAATGATAGGTATTTCTTATCTTCCTCCACATATAAAATAATGAAATCCACAGGAAAGATAAATTTATCCACTTTTACTAACAAATCTTCTATAACTCCCTTAGGATATGTAAGTGAACGATCCGCTAATTGTAAAATTATAGAAGTAGTTGAGAATTCTCCTAATTCTAATCTTTTGAAAATTGATAAAAACATAAGATTAATGCTGGCTCCCAAATCACATAAAGCTCTTCCATAAAATTTTTCACCAATAGCACATGGTATAGTGATGTTGGCTCCCAAGTCACATAAAGCTCTTCCATAAAATTTTTCACATAAGATTAATGCTTGCTCCCAAATCACATAAAGCTCTTCCATAAAATTTTTCACCGATAGCACACGGTATAGTGAAATTTCCAGGATCTTTTAATTTTTCAAGAAGCTTTTTTTGAATAATTGCACTACACTCTTCGTTAAGTGCAACAGTCAGGATCTTTTAATTTTTCAGGAAGCTTTTTCGGAATAATTGCACTACACTCTTCGCTAAGTGGATCTTTTAATTTTTCAAGAAGCTTTTTCTAAATAATTGCACTACACTCTTTGCTAAGTGCAACAGTTTCATTTTTTTAGTTTTTCAGGAAGCTTTTTCTCAATAATTGCACTACACTCTTTGCTAAGTGCAACAGTTTCATTATCCGTGAANGTATTTTTTAGCTTCTATTTCTTTTTGCACTATTGTTTCCAATTTTTTTCCACTTCGTAATTGATTGTTTTGATTTTTCTTTTCCTTGATCTTTAGGATTTGGTTCCATAGTACTAGGAAAAGTTCCTAATGTTTGGTTACTAAGCGTAGTAGCAATATGTCCCAATTAGTTTTCAATATTCTTAATAGCAGTTCCTTGATTTTGTAATTAACTTCCTTGATACTACAATTGTTGACCAATGTTTAATTTCGGCTCTTGCATAGACAACTTTTTCTCCTTAATCTGAGTGTTAATGTTAAATTCTAGAGGATAAGAAGGTCTATAGTTAATATTTCCTCGGTTGGATGAATTTCCTAATGGGTTCACTGGGTTGTTTTCCCATTGTTGATTTGTAGAAGAACTGTTATTCCAATTAAAATTTGGATGATTCTTCCAACCCGGGTTATAATAGTTCAAATATGGGAGGATAAGAAGGTCTATAGTTAGCATTTCCTTTGATAATGAATTTCTTAATGGGTTCACTGGGTTGTTTGCCCATTGTTGATTTGTAGAAGAATTGTTAATCCAATTAAAATTTTGATGATTCTTCCAACCTGGGTTATAATAATTCGAATAAGGGTTGTTGAGCTTATTAATAGCATTTAAAGTCCATATGAAGGTTGAACATCCACAAATTGCCCAGACGAATTTTCTTCCATCATAGGAGGTGTTGGAGAATAATTCATCTCATAATGATCTAATTTCTTTGATATTG
>JXCR01136893.1:54553-132469 GCA_002079205.1 Phalaenopsis hybrid cultivar
ATATTGCATCAGAATCATGGATACTAGCTACTCTTTTAGGATTTACCCGTTCAGAGGGCTATTTAAAATTGTTGGTAGTCATCTCTTCTATTAATGGATAAGCCTCATTAAAAGGTTTTGACATTAAAGAACCACCAGTCGCAGCATCTATAATCAATTTAAGAGATCTCACTAATCCATAATGAAAAGTTTGAATTATCAACCAATCTGGTAACGAATGATGAGGGCACTTCCTAAGAAGATATTAAATCTTCTCCCAAGCTTCATATATTGACTCTCCATCAATCTGACAGAATGATGTTATGTCATTTCAAAGTTTAGCAGTTTTGGATGGAGGGAAATATTTGGATAGAAATTTCTGTGAAAGTTCTCCCCTCTAGCAGTTTTGGATGGAGGGAAATATTTGGATAGAAATTTCTGTAACAGTTCTCCCCAAGTTTGATGTTATGTCATTTCTAAGTTCAGCAGTTTTGGATGGAGGGAAATATTTGGATAGAAATTTCTGTGAAAGTTCTCCCCAAGTTCTTAATAGTTTTGGATGGAGGGAAATATTTGGATAGAAATTTTTGTGAAAGTTCTCCCCAAGTTCTAGTAGTTTTGGATGGAGGGAAATATTTAGATAGAAATTTCTGTGAAAGTTCTCCTCAAGTTCTAATAGATCCAGGTGCTAACGAGTTTAACCACATCTTAGACTTATCCCTCAGTGAAAAAGGAAAAAGTCTAACATGTGCTAACAAATTTAACCACATCTTAGTCTTATCCCTAAGTGAAAAAGGAAAAAGTCTAACTTTGCTAACAAATTTAACCACATCTTAGCCTTATCCCTCAGTGAAAAAGGAAAAAGTCTAAGACTACTAACAAATTTAACCACATCTTAGCCTTATCCCTCAGTGAAAAAGGAAAAAGCATAAGTCTAAGAAAATATTTGGATAGAAATTTCTGTGAAAGTTCTCCCCAAGTTCTAATAGATTCTGGTGCTAATAGCTTAGCCTTATCCCTCAGTGAAAAAGGAAAAAGTCTAAGTCTAACAGCATCGTTTGAGACTCCTTATCTCCTCAGTGATAGTGCTAACAAATTTAACCACATCTTAGCCTTATCCCTCAATGAAAAAGGAAAAAGTCTAAGTAGGAGCTAACGAGTTTAACCACATCTTAGCCTTATCCCTCAGTGAAAAAGGAAAAAGTCTAAGTCTTTGCTAACAAATTTAACCACATCTTAGCCTTATCCCTCAGTGAAAAAGGAAAAAGTCTAAGACTACTAACGAGTTTAACCACAACTTAGCTTTATCCCTCAGTGAAAAAGGAAAAAGTCTAAGTCTAAGGTGTTAACAAATTTAACCACATCTTAGCCTTATCCCTAAGTGAAAAAGGAAAAAGTCTAAGTCTAAGCATCATTTGAGACTCTATCATATTTAAAATTAGCACACAGCCCTAAAAAACTATCGAGGTGTAAGTTAGGATCTTCATTTGGTGTACCTCCGAATTGATGTTTTGTACCATTTGGATAATAGCGGGTTTAGGCTCAAATGAATTAGCAGCTACATCAGGATTTTGGATAGATAAGAGAATTTCATCTGCTGTAGGATTGGCATAATCTGGTAGGGGTCTAGGTTGGTGTTCATTCTCTATTCCTTCATTGTTCAGGTTATTTTCCATTGTATCAGAATTTCTAGGTTTTCTTCTTAATCTTCTAATATTTCTAACAGTGTGTTCTAATTCGGAATCGTAGGGTATAAGATTTTCAAAGCCAAATTTATGCATACAATTTGAAATTAGTACTCAGTAATATAATTAACTAAATATAAAAATAAGTTGCAATTCAAGTAAAAATTTTCTAATAATCCTAATTTGTCGTTACTATATTCGTGATTTTACTCACTCACTTAATGACTCCCCGACAACGGCGCCAAAAACTTGACCGCGACTTTTTATATGCTTAAAATATAAGATAAATATGGACGTAATGAATATTCAATAATTGTAAAGTCACATTTATCAATGCAAGTATACGTTTCGCTCAACAAATATAAGGCTCTAATGGAGTCCTACATATTGATCCCACAGGGACTGGTTTAGAACTAAGAACTAAGATTTTAGAAAAGCAATAACAAAGTTCAAATTTCTTATCAGTAACTAATAGGCAATTGAAATAAATATGTAATTTTAATAACTATTAAATAACTAATGATACTAACATTAATAGACAATTGAAATAAATATGTAATTTTAATAACTCTTAAATAACTAATTATACTAATAAACGGCTTAATTGTGATATTCATTACAGTGAATGGATAAAGTGAATTAATTCAATTTGTATTGTGCCAAATAGGAGCATACCTATTCTTTACCCTTTACTCCAGGCATAAAGAACATTGACTAATCCTATGCTTGTTTACTGAATCTGTGGCTAGGCTAGGAGGATACCGGCTCTCACTTCGGAGCTCCCACGTTCCCCTCACCTGAGGGCTAACATCTACACTTCAACACCCAAATGATAGTACCGAATTAAGGATTTTAGTTAGTCACTCTAAAATCTCCAATTCTACTCCCTATAATATTACTTCCTTATTTATTTGAACCCAACCTCCAAGGGCTTTGATCTCCCTAAATCTTGGATGTAATTTTCACTTTAATTGTAAAACTCAACATATTTTAACAAATCAATTGGCCAGATTGAAAGTAAATATTAATATTGAAGTGAAAAGATCATCACAATTTATTAAACATTTTTATGGCTTCACCAATTCAAATTACCATTTCCAAATGAAAAGATTATCATAATTTCTTAAACATTTTTATGGCTTCACCAATTCAAATCACCATTTCACAAATCTCAAGACAAGGAGAAAGACATAAAAAACTACTCAAATCTCATGGGGAAAACACAACAAAACTCGAAATTCATATATAAAATCAAAGTCATACAAACTGACAGAGAAAACTACTCATAACTCATGGGGAAAACACAACAAAACTCAGAATTCATATATAAAATCAAAGTCATACAAACTACTCAAGTAAATAACTTATCTCTAATTTCTCCCCAAGAATACTCCTTGAAGTTCCTCTAAATCTCTTCCTTTTTTTACAGCACACAAATAAATAAACTTATCTATAATTTCTCCCCAAGAAAACACCTCGAAGTTCCTCTGAATCTCTATAAATAACTTATCTCTAATTTCTCCCCAAGAACACTCCTCAAAGTTCCTCTGAATCTCTTTCTAAAACACAACAAAACTCGGAATTCATATATAAAATCAGAAAACACAACAAAACTCAGAATTCATATATAAAATCAAAGTCATACAAACTACAACAAGTAGAAAAACACAACAAACAACAAGTAAATAAACTTATCACCAATTCAAATCACCATTTTACAAATCTCAAGACAAGGAGAAAGACAGAGAAAACTACTCAGATCTCATGGGGAAAACACAACAACTTGCAATGAGAAAGACAGAGAAAACTACTCAGAACTCATGGGGAAAACACAACAAAACTCGGAATTCATTGAGACAAGGAGAAAGATAGAGAAAACTACTCAGATCTCATGGGGAAAACACAACAAAACTCGGCAAAGAAAACTACTCAGATCTCATGGGGAAAACACAACAAAACTCGGAATTCATATATAAAATCAGGTCATACAAACTACAACAAGTAAATAACTTATCTCTAATTTCTCCTCAAGAACACTCCTCGAAGTTCCTCTGAATCTCTTCCTTCATACAAACTACAATAATAAATAAACTTATCTCTAATTTCTCCCCAAGAAAACTCCTTGAAGAACAAACTACAACAAGTAAATAACTTATCTCTACTTTCTCCCCAAGAACACTCCTCAAAGTTCCTCTGAATCTCCAAACTACAACAAGTAAATAACTTATCTCTAATTTCTCCCCAAGAACACTCTTCGAAGTTCCTCTGAATCTCTTCCTTTCTTTACAACACACAAGATCTCATGGGGAAAACACAACAAAACTCAGAATTCATATATAAAATCAAAGTCATACAAACCATATCTCATGGGGAAAACACAACAAAACTCAGCAACAAGTAAATAAACTTATCACCAATTCAAATCACCATTTTACAAATCTCAAGACAAGGAGAAAGACAGAGAAAACTACTCAGATCTCATGGGGAAAACACAACAACTTGCAATTCATATATGAATCAGTCATATAAAATACAACAAATAAATAACTTATCTCTAAATTTCTCCCCAAGAACACTCCTCGAAGTTCCTCTGAATCTTTTCCTTTCTTTACAACACACAGAATTCCTCTATAAAACTCAGAATTCATATATAAAATCAAAGTCATACAAACTACAACAAGTAAATAACTTATCTAACAAAACTTGAAATTCATATATAAAATCAAAGTCATACAAACTACAACAATCATAATTTCTCCCCAAGAAAACTCCTCGAAGTTCCTCTGAATCTCTTCCTTTCTTTACAGCACGGAAAAACACAACAAAACTAGAAATTCATATATAAAATCAAAGTCATACAAACTACAACAAGTAAATAACTTATCTCTAATTCAATTCATATATGAATCAGACCATACAAACTAGTCATACAAACTATAACAAGTAAATAACTTATCTCTAAATTTCTCCCCAAGAACACTCCTCGAAGTTCTTTGAATCTCTTCCTTTCTTTACAACACACAGAATTCCTCTTCGAAGTAGCAAAGAGGAAGAAATCTCTCACTTTCCCTCCACTCTTACAATTGTGAATCTCTTCCTTTCTTTACAACACACAGAATTCGTCTTCGAAGTAGCAAGGAGGAAGAAAAAATTTCTTCCTTTGTTTACAGCACACAGAATTCCTCTTCTAGGCAGCAAGGAGGAAGAAATGTCTCATTTTCCCTCCACTCTTACAATCTCTCGAAGAATTCCTCACAATATTGGAACGTTTATAACCTCTAGAAAATATCTCTAGCACTTTCTTGATTCTCTAGATTCTCCCCCCTCTTCTCAATTTTTGGCCAAAAATAGTCTATTAAAGTTGTGGATGAGCTTTCCCAAGAGTTTCCTAAGCATCCCTTCAAAATTTGGCCTTATCCAAAGCTTGAGTAGGCATTAACCGCTGAGCTCACCGTCAGTGGACTCGAGGGCGTCGTCGGTGGACTTCTGAAGAATTTTGTCCTGTAGCCTCGGGAAAAACTCCTCATCGGCGACCTAGTTCAAATCTCCACATTTTGGTCCTTTTCGCTCCAAATTTGCTCCTTTTTGCATCTTTTTGCTCCAATGACCCTAATTCAGCATTTCTGCAACAACACATCAAAAATATCTTTCTTTAAAGTGCAATATCATAAAAAATAATATAAAATAAGTACAAAAATCTCAACATATTTTCCTTGGGTCAATACCTTTAGGACCCCAAATTTGGTCAAAATTTCCAAATGTACCCAAAATACCCAACTTGCTTCAAAAATCATTTCAAACACCTTGAAAACACTTAAACTACCCAAAATAACCAAATTTGCCAAATTACCAAAATACCCCTCCTTACTCAAAATCCCAAAAATTTCCAAAACATCCCAAATATTCTCAATTTCATTTTTCCCAACTATTACATGTCTCAATTTGGCAAATTTGACCATGTTTGATCAAAACCCCCAAATTGCCCTTTAAAGGCCCATGTTTTCCCCAAATCACTCCAAATGTCCTTCAATTGGGCCCCAATCTCCCCAAATTTCATCCCCAAACTCAAATTCACCTTCAATATTACCAAAATAAACAAAATCCAAGCTCAATGGACCCATTTTTTAGCCTAATTTTGATTTAGATCCAAAACCCAATTTTGGCCCCATGACTTGGCTCCACCAGATTGAGCCCATAGTCCACTCAGTTGGCCACAGTTTGTGTTGAAAAAACTTCATAACATCCCCATACATCAAATTTGACCTTCAATTGGCCTTGGTGAGGCCTCAATTTTATTTGATTACAACCTAAGTCCAAAAGCCCCAAATTTTGCCCTAAATTGGTCGTGTCTCAAAATATCACTAAATTAAGGGCCTTAACCCCAAAATTTCCAGTCAATATTTTCCTACAAAGTATTCAAAACACCTCCCTTGATCATTTGAACCATTCAATTTGGACTTAGCCCAATACTAACCCAACCTAGATCCATGTCTAGCCCAACATAGCCAAAATTGACCAAATTCCAAAAATCCCTCAAATTGACCTACCAATTGAACTCAAAGTCACTTCAACCCTTCACCAAAAATATTTATAACAATCATCTACACAATGTTGATTAATCAATTGGGTCAATTGAAATGACTAACCTAGCCCAAACCCAAACTTTGATCACTTGAACCCATATTGAACCTATGCATTAAAGATGGTCTAACTACCCCAAAGTCATCAAATTAACTCCACCCTAAGATTTAGCCAAAACCCATCTAACCACCTAAACTAAGCCATGGATCAAAGGTCCCCTAGATTATGGGATTTTATTTCCAAAAATGCACATGGTTAAGATACTCTTACCAAAACCAAAGCTCATTGCATTAAGTTGCTTTGACAGATTCCCCTTGATGCCCTGATCACCTAGCCACGGTCCCCTGCCATGGCCGACCGTTTTAGTCACCGAAGAAGCTCAAAACTGAGAGCCACCCCAAAAGAACTTCACCCAAATAAATCTTAGAGGGTAGCTCAGCCAAACCAAATGTATAGCTCCTCTGCCCTCCACCTAAGCACCACAATGCACCCAAACATTTGCCCTAAGAGCCATCCCATGGCCATTTTTATAAAAACTCACCTCCACAGCCATGGGAGGTGTGCTAAAATTTTTTCAGAGAAAGCTTCTCAAATCACTCATAGAGCTTCTTTGAGACCTCCACAGCCCATTCCAATCACTCCATTGCCTTGATTCCCCCTGTGTAATCCTAATTTTGAGCTTAAAATTTAGGACAGAAATAGGACATCCTTAAAAACTCCACCAAACTTCAATTGCTTGTGCGCACACCTTTATAACAATAAGAGAAGACAAAGCCCATCAAATTACCCTCTGAAATAGCCTCTACAATAGCTCTATACCAACACCCAAAATCGGTCTTGATCAAAATCATACCTAGGCTTTACACCAAGAGCAGAGGATCATTCTCTAGCCTCCTTAAATCCCAACAAACATGCCAAGACCCTCTGATTGAAGCTTTACTTCTCAGAGCCAAGGAATAAAACTTCTCTTATTCCCAAGCCTATTTGAACTCTCCATTTGTTTTGAGTTGATTTTGTGGCATCATAACCATATGGATATGTTCCTCTAGTCTAGAGAGCATTTAAAAAAAAATCATCTAATTTTGATAGGAAATGAGAGAGATCTTAAGGCTATAAGATGGACGGTTCTCGAGCTAGGCTATCGGGGACGATGACGGGGAGCCATCCAATTGCTTGTTTATCTGATGGACGGTCGAGATCAAGTCGGACAACACTTTGGAATATAAACCACGGGACGAGTCAGCATTGAGGTGGATGGCGACGTCAAATGGGAGCGCGTCGCGTGGAGCTTTAGAGCCTTCGTAGGCTGAGGTGGTGCCGCACGTCTAAACAGATAAATATGGGTTTAATTAATTCACAAAATGACCCCAAACTTAAAAAATTCATATAGTGGTGTACAAAAATCACAAAAATAAAATGAAAATACTCTCTTGCTCCTTGAATAGAGGAGAATAATGTGGAAATAATTTTAAGTCCATGTGATGCATATTTTATTTTTAATTAATTAAACACTCATTTGGATGTTTTGATTCTCCATTCATGTAATAAAATCACCATGGCTTGAAATTTTAGCATATTGTTGCCTCTGTCTTAGGAAACATTCCCTGGTTTTTCTAAAGTTAGAGAAATTTCCTAGACAGAGAATCACATTTTTCAAGTTTATGTGCATTATTTGCTTAAAACAATCATGGAAATTAGCATGTTACTTACAAAAATCTAAGAAAATTTTAGAAGGTTTACTATGACTATATAACCCATAGAAAAAATTTTTCATGAGCAGTCATTCAAAATACACCTAATCTTTACAAACCCTAAATCACTAAAATAATTAATTTTGAAAAGTATGAACAAAACAATGACATTATTTTTTATCTTCACTATTTTTTAGGATCTAGAGAACTCATCATAAAAATTTCAANTGGAATTCAAATATAAAATCAAAGTCATACGAACTACAACAAGTAAATAACTTATCTCTAATTTCTCCCCAATAGCACTCCTCGAAGTTCCTCTGAATCTCTTCCTTTCTTTACAACACACAAAATTCGTCTTCAAAGTAGCAAGGAGGAAGAAATCTCTCACTTTCCCTCCACTCTTACAATGTCTCAATGAAATCCTCACAATTGTTACACACTATCGAAAATTCTATACACTAATGGAGCCTCTCTAACCTCTAGGACCTCTCTAATTTTTAGCTAAAATATTCTTTTAAAGTTGTGGATGAGCTTTCCCAAGAGTTGCCTAAGCATCCCTTCAAAATTTAGTCTTATCCAAACCTTGAGTAGGCATAACCGTTGAGCTCGCAGTCGATGACCTCGAGGGCGCCGTCGGTGGATTTTTAAAAAATTTTGTCCTGTAGTCTCAGGAAAAACTCGTCGTCGGCGGGGTCGAGGGCGTCGTCGGCGACCTAGTTCAAATTTCCACATTTTGGTCCTTTTCGCTCCAAATTCACTCCTTTTTGCATCTTTTTGCTCCAACGACCCTAATTCATCATTCCTGCAACAAAACATCAAAAATACATTTCTTTAAAATGCAATATCATCAAAAATATTATAAAACAGGTATGAAAATCTCAACATATTTTCCTTAGGTCATTTACATTCCAATTTTAGTCAAGCCAACAATCAGAAACAAGCAAGTTGTTGTTAAGAGGTGTTTGAGCAAATAAATTGAAATTTCTTAAACCCCATTGATCATGCTAAAAAGAAATATTTCCCTCTCCAATATACCAAAAAATAAAATTATTAGCCACCAATCTAGCTTTCAAAATTGCTTTCTGAAGTTTAGAGTTCCCCACTTTCTAATGAACAATGGTTGAGTTTAAATGATTAAAATATTTCTGATGAAGGAATCTAGCTCATAAAGAAATGTTAGCACAAAATTTAATCCTAAGTTTGCACATTAATTTCTAAAATTTGCTCCAAACCCTTAAAGCCTAAACCACCAGTTGATATAGGCTTGCAAACCTTAGAAAAAGAAGCCAATATTTAATAGATTGAGTGTGTAACCAAAGAAAACGATTAAGCAATCTTTCCAATAGAATCTTTGTGCTCATTTTAAGATTATGAATTTGTAGTGCATACAAAGGAATGCTCAACAAAACATATTTGAGAAGGGTGATATGATCAGCATTAGAGAGAAAAGTGTTCCTCTAGTCATTGATTTTATGCTTGATTTTATCCACCACTTCATCTAATTGTGTTTGTTTTTGACGACCTGTAAGCAAACTAACACCCAAATATTTGAGGGGCAAAGAGGCAGCATGATAACTAGTGTAAAAAATAGCCTAAGTTACATTGGAGGTATTAGCAAATTTCCCAAAGTATAGAGTGCATTTGTCTTTACTGAAGATTAAACCTAAAGTATGTTGAAAATTATTAAGAACTTGCACAAGAGCCTTAATAATGGGCTTACTAGCATTAATGAAGAGTATGGCGTCATCAACATAAGTCAGATGGCTAACCAAAATCGATAATTTGTGAGAGAATTGAGTATATGCCTTATTCATCTACATCTGATTGATTAAATAGGAGAAATAATCAAAGGCAATAATAAAGATAGTAGGGGATAGAGGATCACCCTACTTGATACCCCTAAAAGCAAAAAAGAATCCATAAGAGTCACCATTAACATGGATAAAGTAATGATTATTCTTTAACCATTTTTGAATTAAGAAGCAGAAATGATAATGAAAACCAAGAGCCTACAAAATGTGAATAATGAAATCCCAAGTAATAGTATCAAAAACCTTTTTAATATCAAGTTTAAAAACCATGTTTCCACCATAAAATTTGTTGGCAAGATCTTCAAGAAGTTCTTGTGTGAGTAGGATGTTGTCAGTTATCTCAAGCACCTTTATAAACGCAGATTACTGTGGCGAGATAGTATTTATAAGAAGATGTTGTAATATGTAAACAAGCAGTTTGCTAATGACTTTGGAGATAACAGTAGTGAGGGATATGGGTCTAAATTTATCCCAATTGGTTTTTTTGTTACCCTTAGGAATGAGAACAATGAGAGAACAAGTAAAGTATTTCTTTTTTGATGATACCCTAACAAAAAACATAGAAGGTAGTAGTGAAACTGTCAGGACCAGGAGTCTTTTTAGAATTGATATCCTTAAACATAGAGAAAATTTCTTGATCTGTAGGAATATCAAAAATAAATATGTTGGAGACATAATCATGTTCCCCAGTAAAAAGATCGAAATCAATAGGGGGAGCCTGCGAAGTACCTTAAAATAGATTAGTAAAATAATATACGACAATATTGTCAATCTCATATTTATCAGTAAGAATCCTCCCATTAGAAGTTTTTAGTTTAAGAATAGAGTTCAAATTTATTTTAAGTTTGATAGGAGCATGGAAGAATTTTGTATTACGATCACCGCTAGTGAAATAAATATCATTTGTTTTTTTGCTGCAAAAGATCCTCTTCCAAAGATATGGCTTCAAGAAGATTTAAATGAGCATGAGCCAACTCAGTGACTTGATGAGGGGAAAAAATGACATGAGCTTCAAGAATATACACAACCATTTGAGCATCCTTAACCTTATTATGAACATTATCAAAGGTAAGATAATTCTACTTACGTAACATAGCAACAACCTACTTATGGATTTTCCAAAGCACAAACCATGAATTACCAACACCATTAGTGCGTCAAGTCTTCTTAACAATACTCGTAAATGTATCATGAATAGTCCAAATACTAATAAATTTTAAATGATACGAAGCAGGTTTGGTAGTAAAAGCCAGAGAAAGAAGAATGAGGTTGTGATCATAACTAACATGATTAAGCTGTTGCACTTTATAAACGTGAAGTACTTAAGAAAATACTAATTACAAAAGAAATGGTCAAAACATTGAAAAAGAGATTCCCCCTCAAAGTAAAAGGTGAACCCATGTATCCGAGGTTAAAAAGACTTGCATCAGCAATTTTATCACAAAAGTGATTGATAAGTGTGAAATCACCAGACCTATATCCTCTCCTTTTGAGAGGGTTTCATGATCATGTTAAAATCACCACCAACAAATTATTTGTTTTTAATGGAATTGTCCATAAGAGTAAGCTTATGCCAAATAAGGTATTTATCTTGAAGAATAAAACTAGCATAGACGAAAGTGGCCCAGAAAAAAAAGGTATCCAACTTAAAGCAAACCAAAATGAATTGCTTCTCATTCTCAACAATATTTAGATCAATGTTTTGTTTCCAAAAAATCCAAATTTTGTTATTACTGTTGCAAAAAAGATTGTACTGCTTAAATTTTTTGAAGATACACTCTTTATATATACTTATATATATATATACACACACACACACATATATATTTATTTTATTTAGATTGCTTTAGTATTTTACTTTCTAAATTTTACATTTTTTTTACATGCGATCTTCAGGATCTGAAGGTTTAGTAACATATGATTCTGAATTAGAACAGACTATAAGAAGAATTCAAAAGCAAAACAACTTCACAATTCTTAAGAAATGGAAAACACATCACAAAATAACACTGAAACTTTAACTACTGAAAATGAACATCAAAATTTATAAAGACCTTTTAAGAGATTATGCAAACCCTACAACATATGAAATTCAGTTAAGTAATCAAATTCTTGTTGTAACGGCTAACTCATTTGAACTTAAATCTGTAATAATACAAATGGTGCAAAATAATTCGTTTGGAGGAACACCAACTGAGGATCCAAATTTACATTTTGCAAGTTTTCTACAATTTTGTTCTACATTCAAATATAATGGCATATCAAATAACATGATTAGACTAAGACTTTTTTCTTAAGGGATAATGTTAAGATGTGGTTAAACTCATTATCAAGTAGATCTATTAGAACTTGGGGAGATGTGCCTCAAAGATTCCTGGTTAAATACTTTTCTCCATAAAAAATTGCTAAACTTAGAAATGATATTACTTCTTTTATTCAATATGATGGGGAGTCAATTTATGAGAATTGGGAATGATTTAAGGAACTCCTTAAAAAGTTTCCACATCATGCTTTACCTGACTGGTTAATTATTCAAACATTTTACAATGGGTTAATAAGATCCATTAGATCTATAATTGATTTTGTTGTTGGAGAGTGTCTAGTATTTATGATAATGATGCTTTTAACATCTTAGTATCTCAAGTTGTTGTGATATCTTATAAGTTACATAATTATGTTATGAATTTTTCTCAAATACCTCAAGCAAGTGAGGAAAATTTATTAAGACAAATGAATGATTCTCAATCATTAGAAACTTTACATGCAGTTGCTAATAAACCAAATAACCCATATTCTAACTTTTATAACCCAGGTTGGAAAAAACACCCCAATTTTAACTGGAACAATTTTGGTCATGGAAATAAATATTGGGGGAACAATTAAGTGAACCCAATAGGAAACTGGAACAATCAGAGTAGTTTTAACTATCGACCTTCTTCTTGTCCTAGCTTTAATAACCAACAATTTAAAGAAAAAGACGTTTTCTATAGAAGAATTAGTTTTACAAAGTGGAACAATCAAATGCAAAATCAAAGTGTTGTCATAAGAAATATTGAGAATCAACTAGGAAAAATTGCTAACACACTTAATAATAGTCACTAGTCAACACTTCTTAGTAATGTTGAAATAAACATGAAGGACAAAGAAACAGAACAAGAACAAATTAAAAGTTGGAATTTAAAATGAGATTGAAGTTGAGAGAAATATTGAAAAAAAATAAAAACTTAAAGAAACTATTTTTAAAGACCTAGAACAATCTATCTCTCCAGCTAAAAATGATTTAGAAAGACCACCGCCTCCTTTTCCTCAAGAAATAAAAAGCTTAATAAAAAAATTTCAAGATTTTTTGAGATATTTAAAAAGCTTAAAATCAATATTCTATTTGCAGAAACTTTGGAACAAATGTCAAGTAACGCCAAATTTACGAAAGATATATTAAAGAAAAAGAGGAAGTTTGAAGATAATGAGACTGTTGCACTTAGTGAAGAATGTAGTGAAATAATTCAAAAGAAGGTTCCTCAAAAGCTTAAAGACCCTAGTAGCTTCACTATACCCTATGCAATTGGAGAAAAAATTTATGGAAAAGCCTTATACAATTTAGGAGCTAGCATAATTCTCATGCCTTTACCCATGTTTTAAAGGTAAGACTTAGGAGAGACTTCTCCCACTTTTGTCACCCTTTAGTTAGCTAACTGATCTATCACTTATGCTAAATGGGTTATATACGATGTACTTATTAAGGTAAATAAATTTATCTTCCAGGAGGATTTCATTGTGCTCGACATGAAAGAAGATAAAGAAATTCCTATTATTTTAGAGAGACCTTTTCTTGCTATCGGATGTCCTATGATTGATGTGTAGAAAGAAGACTTGATTATGAGAGTTAATGACCAAGAAGTAACATTTAATGTTATAAATTCAATGAGGTTCCCAATTAAAGAAAAATGTTATAGGATGTATATTATTGATTATATGATTGTTAAATGTTATCAAGAAAATGTGAAGTTATTTCTGAGGAAAAAGATGAAGTGATATTAGATCAAAAAGAATTAGATAGCAAAATTGAAAGTGATTTTGAAGAAAAATCTTTAGAGATAAATGTTGAGGATACTAATTATGTTCAAAAAAACTTTGAGAGTTTGAATACTACTGAAAATAGTAAATCTCTAATTCCTTCAATTGAAAAACTTCCTGAACTTTAAATGAAAGTACTTCCTACACATTTAAAGTATGCATTCTTAGGAATTTCATCAACTTCACCTGTGATAATATCCTCAGAATTATCAAGAAGAAAAGTTATTAGAGACATTAAGAAATTACTAAAAAGCTTTTGGATGGACATTAGCTGATATTAAAGGAATCAGTTCTTCAATCTGTATGCACAAAATTTTGATGAAAGATAACTATAAACCTAAGGTTGTCCTCAAAGAAGATTAAATCCAATAATGTAAGAAATGGTAAAGAAAAAAATTTCAAAGTGGTTAGATGGTGTAAATATTTGCCCTATATCTAATAGTGCAAGGGTTAGTCATATTCATTGTGTTTCTGAGAAAGGAGGAGTGATTGTAGTCGTGAATGAAAAGAATGATTTATTTCTAAAAAGACAATTCATTGGATGGTGAATCTATATTGCCTATAGAAAATAAAATACTGTCATTAGGAAGGATCACTTTCCTTTACCTTTCTTGGATCAAATATTGGATAGACTAGCTGGGCACTAGTATTTTTGCTTTTGGAATGGATATTCTGGTTACCACTAAATACATATTGCTCCATAGGATCCAGAAAAGACTACATTTACAAGTCCTTATGGGACTTTTGCTTTTAGAAGAATGCCCTTTGGTTTATGTAATGCACCTGTGACTTTTCAAAGGTGTATGATATATATTTCTGTGACTTAATTAAGAAAGAAATTGAAGTTTTTTTGGATAATTTCTCAGTTTTTGGAACCTCTTTTGGTTTGTGTTTAGATCATTTAGCAAAGGTTTTAAAATGTTATGAAAAAACAAATTTAGTTCTCAATTGGGAAAAATATCAATTTATGGTCACATAAGGGATTGTATTGAGATATAAAATTTCTAAAAATGGTATGGAAGTTGATGAAGCAAAAATTCAAATTATTGTTGAATTACAACCTCCTACTTCAGTAACATTAAGTAAGAAGTTTTCTAGGACATGTTGGATTTTATAGGAGGTATATTAAATACTTTTCTAAAATTGCTAAGCCCTTATGTCATCTTTTAGAAAAAGATGCTAATTTTGATTTTAATGATGATTGTTTAAAAGCCTTTGATTTTTTTAACGGAAAAATTAATTACTGCACAAATCAATTTTTCACCTGACTAGGAAAAACTGTTTAAATTATTGTGTTATGCAAGTGATTACACTATTAGAGCTGTTTTAGGAAAAAAATATGATTATATTTTAAAAATTATATACTATGCCAGCAAAACTCTTAATGAAGCTCAAATTAATTAAACACTAACTTAAAAAGAGCTGTTGGCAATAGTATATGCTTTTAATAAATTTAGACCATATTTACTTGAAGCTAAATACATTATGCATAATGATCATTCCACTATTTAATATTGTATGTCAAAAAAGGCTGTAAAACTAAGATTAATCAGATGGGTCCTACTTTTGCAATAATTTGATTTTCAGATAGTGGATAAGAAAGGTGCTAATAATCAAGGGAAATTCATTATAAAAGGTCTAAGTCCAAATTGATTATTATAAATGGTCAATAAGGACCTCATGAAGAGTTTCAAACATGAATTGGATGCCAATTTGGAGGTTAAGGCANAAATCATAAATATCCCTAATTTCATTTTGCTCAACTAAGACATGACCCAATTTGGCCAATTTGACCATCTTTAACCAAAATCCCCAAATTGCCCTTTAAAAGGCTCAAATTTCCCCAAATCCAACTCAAATGTCCATCAATTTGATCTTAATTGACCCCAATTCCAATCCTAAACTCAAATTCACTTTTGATATGACCAAACTAAACCAAATACAAGCTCAATTGGTCCATGATTTGAGCCCAATTTTGATTTGGGTCAAAAACCCCATTTTTGACATGTGAACCTAATCTCACCAAATTGAACCCATAGCCTAGTAAATTGGCCTCAATTGATGTTGAAAAATCAAATCTCACCAAATTGAACCCATAGCCTAGTCAATTGGCCTCAATTAATGTTGAAAAATCTTCATCTGACCAAATTGAACCCATAGCCTAGTCAATTGGCCTCAATTAATGTTGCAAAATCTTTACCGCACCAAATTAAACCCATAGCCTAATAAATTGGCCTGAATTAATGTTGAAAAATCTATATAACATTCTTATACATAAAACTAAACTATCAGTTGGCCTTGGTAAAGTCTCAAATCCATTTGATTTTGGCCTAAATCCAAAATTCTCAAATTTAGCCCCAAATTGGCTAAGTCCCCAAATTTCACCCAATTCATTGCCTTAACCTCCAAATTGGCATCCAATTCATGTTGCAAACTCTTTATGAGGTCCCTATTGACCATTTAAAATAATCAATTTTGACTTAGCCCAAGGTTAACCGAAGCTAGACCCAAGCCAAGCCCAACATGACCAAATTGATTAAAGTTCAAAATTCCATCAAATTGACCCTTCAATTGGACTCAAAAACACTTCCATCCTTCACCAAAGTTGTTCCTTATGATCATATACACCAAATGCAACAATTATTTGAGACTTCCATCCTTCACCAAAGTTATTCCTTATGATCATCTACACCAAATGCAAAATCAAATTGAGCAATTGACATGGCTAATCTAGCCCAAACCCAAGTTTTTGTCATTTGTACCTACTTGGACCCATGCACCAAATGTGACCTAACCACCCTAAAACCACCAAGTTAACTCCACCACAACCATTAGTTGGACTTAATGACCAGTGCAAACACCATGAAATCACCTAAATCAAGCCATGTACCAAAGGTCCTCCAAATTAAGGGATCTTATTTCCAAAAATGCACATGCTTAAGATATCTTTGCCAAATCAAAGCACATTTGCATTAAATTGTTTTGATGGATTCATCTGGGTTCCCTGAGCTCACAGAGCTTCCCTAAGATCCACTTAGTGCATTCCAACCATTTTCCCTCACCCATTCCCATTAATGGAGCTCAATTTTGAGCATGAAACCTTGCTGGAAACCAGGACAGAATCCAATACACCTCCACAGTCCATCAAACACAAATTAACTTCACCCACACCTTCACAATAGTGAAAAAAGCTAAAACCCCATCAAATCCCCTTTCCACAAAGCCTCTACCATAGCTCTAGACCAACACCTAAAATCTATCTTGGTCGAATTCATACCTAGGCCTTACACCAAGACCAGGGACTCAATCCCTAGCCTCCTTGGACCCTGACGAACGTGTCGAGCATCTCTGATCGAAGCTTCCCTTCTTAAAGCAAAGGTATAAAACTTTTCCTCCTCCCAAGCTTATTTTGATTCTCCATTTACTTAGGATTGATTTCATGGTATATTAACTGTATGGATGTGTTTGTCTCACTTAAATGAGTCCATATGATCAAACCCGAAGTGATTTGGTTGAGTCTAGGCTGAGATCTTAGGGTTTTAGTGTGAACCGGCACAGGATCATTCTATCGGGACGATGACAGGGAGCCGTTCAATCAAGCGTGTATCAAATGGATGGAGGAGATCGAGTTGGATAGCGCTCCAGGACATAAACAACGGGCCGAGTTAGCAAGCTACGTGGACGGCGGCGTCGAACGAGAGCGTGCCACGCATGCCTTCGGAGCTGCCTAGGATCTAGTCAGCACGCGCTATTTAAAAAGATAAATACGGCTTTTTCTTATTTATTTAAGTACCCTTAACTTAGAAAATTCATAATTTTGTGTAGAAAAATCACAAAAAATAAAATAAAAATACTCTATTGCTCAGTAAGTAGAGGAGAACAATGTCGAACAAATTTCAAGTCCCTTTGATGCATATTTTATTTTTAATTAATTAAACACTTTTTGAGATCATTTGATTCTCCATGCATATTAGCACATCACCTTGGCTTGAAATTTTGACATGTTGTAGTCTCTATCAGGGAAGTATGCTATGATTTTTCCAAAGTCAGAGGAGGTTCATATACACAGAACCATATTTTTCAAGTTATTTCATATTATTTCTTTAAAATAATCATGGAAATTAGCATATTGATTAGAAAATCTTAAGAAAATTTTGGAAAGTCCACCATGACTAGAGAAGTTTTTGTAAATAATTTCATCGGTCAATTCATTTAAAATGCACTTAAATTTCACAAACACAAAATCACTAAAATAATTAATTTTGGAAAATATAAATATTTAAATGACTTGATTTTTGATCTCCACTTTGATTTATGATCTAGAGAACTCATCATAAAAATTTTAAAATATTTAAAGTTCATTTGACATCTTAAATTGATTTTTAAAAATAAATATCACTTTTGGCATTTAAATGATTTTTAAAAATCAAAATATAACTCAAAAAATTATGAAATTTAGTTTTTTTGATTAAATGATTTTTAAAAATTAAAATATAACTCAAAAAATTATGAAACTTAGTTTTTTGAGTTCTCTGTGATCAGGGGTACTTCTTAAAAATAAAATGATATTTAAAATAAAAACTTGGTTTTTAGCCTATTTTAAATATTTAAATAATTAAAAATCTATAAAAATCACATAAATAATAAAACTCATGGAAATGATCTAAATTGCTTTCTAATCACTTAGGAACAATCAGAATATTTTTCCTGATGTTCCAAATAAAGATATTTAATTTCAAAGCTTAAAAATAATCTTTAAATGCTAAAAATGAGTTTTCATTAAAATAATTCCAATAAATCAAAGAAAAACCAAAAAAATATGAAATTTACTCCTCTGGGTTCTCTGACCTTAGAGAGCTTTTTTAAAAATACAAAGCTTAATTTTCACCACTTAAACTATTTTATTTTTTTTAAATAACCCATAACTTAAAATAATTTTAATAAATCACAGTGATTTCAAAAAATTATGAAATTTGGTCCAAAGACTTATCTAGTGTAGGTCTACCTCGAGTAAAAATTTCAAGGGATTAGAGTTTACCTTGGTTAAGTAAGGAATTTTCTTTGAAAAATCCTATTTTTACATTAAAATAATTACATAAATTAAATTAAATTTTGAAAAATCACATTTTCTCCTTTGATGTCTTAATTGACCCATGAATGAGGTAGGATAAAATTTTCAAAGTAATTTGAATTGAATTTGACAAATTATGAAGTATTAGAGCCTTAGGGGCAAATGTGTAATTTTAGAAATTTAGCCTTAATTAACATTTAGGCTTAATTCACAAGGAGGGAAAATGGGTAACCTCTAATCTTAATCAATTTATTTGATGTTTGAAACCCAAAGGGGTTGAAGGGAAAATGGGTAACCTCTGATCTTAATCAATTTATTTGATGCTTAAAATAAAAGCAATTTAACTGGTAGAAACCAATCTCACTCTCTTAATTAAGATTAATAAAATCTAAATTATTAAGATTTGGAAGTTTATTAAAATTAAATGATCCTGGACTTAGGGGTATAACTTTTGAAGTCAATAATTATATATTATAATTAAATGATCTTGGACTTAGGGGTATGACTTTTGAAGTCAATAATTAATCAATTTAATACAATCAAATGATCCTGGACTTAGGGGTATGACTTTTGAAGTCAATAATTAATCAATTTAATACCCCTTTATTGTTTTTTTTTCAAATAAAATCCAAATCATGAATCATGACCACTTAAATCTTAACCTTTTCAAACTTGATTTTCAAATAAAATCCAAATCATGAATCATGATCACTTAAAGCTTAACCATTTTTTAAATCTATTTTCAAATAAATCCAAGTCATGAATCATGATCACTTAAAGCTTAACCATTTTCAAAACTAATTAAGACACTCACCTAGATTAATCCAAATCATGAATCAAGACCACCTAAGGCTTAACCTTTTTCAAAACTAAAAATTTAAATCATTAATCATGACCACTTAAGCTTAATCCTTTTCAAAACTAATTAAGACACTCTCCTAGGTCTTAAGGGCTTAGTGGTGACTTAGGCTAAATAAAAAATTGATTAAACAAGGATTAGGAAATAAACATAATTATATCAAACATCCTTGAAACACCATTAAGCCCAATTAGGTTTAAAAATAAATAAACATATGTAATTATATCAAACATCCTTGAAACACCACTAAGCTCAATTAGGATTAAAAATTTGGCTAGGTGTTCAAATTACACTAACTTGCCCCTCTAAGGGTCTTCACCCACATAATTCTTAAAGTGAATCACAAGTGATAATTACTTTATTCTTAGGGATAATTGAGACATCAGTGCTCACTGAGTAATAAGGGTATTTACAGGATGAATTTTCTTAGGGATAATTGAGACATCAATGTTCACTGAGTAATAAGGGTATAACCATAATAAGTTTAAATGGACTTGAGGCTTTTCACTAGTTGGTGAGTGGGAGGCATGGACCTGCCTCCCCCTCCTAACTTGTTGGATACCTCAGAGGCCTATTAAACTTAGTATTCTTCGCTCAATGAAATAATCCTTAATTAAACTTCTAAGGACTCACTAAGATATGACATAGGGTTAGGAAAATTACCAAAATTTTACCCTTTCCTTCTCTTCATAAACTGCCTAACATGCATTTTAAGTTGCAGGTGGTGGAACGAGAAGACTCGCTTGGTACACTTTTATAGTTTTCAGCATTATCTTTCTTGTACTTTCATACTATACTTTTATACTTGCAATTTTGCATGCTAAACAACGACGACACCCTGCATGAAAACTAAAACTATCAGGATAGCCACATAACCAAAACCATAATAAAAATCAAAACTAAAATCAACCAAGATAAAATTCACCGCCACAACATGCAAAATATAAAACAACTCAAAATTTAATCACAAACATCGCACAAAAACCACAACTTCAACTAAATTAAGATGTCTCTATCGGATGATCGGGAATCCCTCGGAGGAGGTAACCTACGGTTACTAACGAGGCTTCCCACGGTTTAAATGAAATTATGGAACTCATTAAGTTGGCTTTAGTAAGTTCATTTGGACTAAGTGAATCCAATAGAAAATAGTGATGCCCGAACGAGGGAACTGTAGAATCCTAACCGGTGTCACTCTAATCAATTTAATATGCCCTCACAAAATTTAAGGAAATTTAACCATAGGGCCACATGATTTGACATTATAATTTGACACACTAGATAACTCAAACTTGTCGAAGCAAGGAACTTGGAGCTAGCATGGTGGACAGCATTGCCATACTCAACAGCAAAACATGTCTTCCCCAGCTAAACCAATCTTCCTTCTTTAGACTTAAAAAAATAAAGCCACAGGACTTTGAGGTTGCTTGCTTATGCAACGTAAATCCTCACCTTATCTTTAGGCCTTTGTATAGCCCTGCAATACAATATAAGCCCTAACTCGTCTTAGGATTCTGATGTTGTCGTTTGTCACGACCTAAATCCTCACATCTTCCAGGCTATTTGTGTGATCATTTCACACAAATGTAAGCCCTAACTATTAAAATTGGCAGGATGAAACACATAAATACTTCTCCTCAAAACTGATGCCAAACATTACGATAGCTTGGGAAGTCATCGGGGTTCTCCTCTGGATCCATGACATCCCCTAGTTCTTCTTTCTTTTAGATTCTACAATAAAATGTTCCAAATTTGAACCCATCGCCTTTCACACCTCTATGTCTGATTTCGTTGAAGAGTCCTACCCTTTGAAATTCCTTGAAGATAATATTTCTTGATTTTTATCGAGAGTCTTCTTAGGTGGCTTTGGTCATTTAAGATGTAATTAACTATAGGGGCTTGCCCTTATAGGAAGCATGTCCGAATTGAGCTTAATATAAACCCTATTTAATGCTTTATATTAAATAGGAGAACTTGTAGGCAAATACAAAGGTTTCACAGACCAAATGGACATCACACTTTTCTTAGTTTATTTGATCGAGCCTCATCCTCAAGTCTTGTGTTTAACCTTCGAGATAGATGCAGGATTTGAGGTACAGTGCTCTTTCATTTTAAACTATGAAAAATATGGGGTCAGTTTGATTTCATACTTCAACGTCCTTCCGAAGCGGGCGACGGGATTTCAATTTCGATGACCAACAACTTCTTACGGGCAACTCCCCACAAACCAACCCGAAATAATGCCGACAGTATACTTGCATAAAATCACAACATAAATAATGAATCAAGTTTTTTGCGTTGTTGCAAAGTGGACTCAACTTTATTAATTTTACACATCTATAACTTCGGGATCATTGTTCCGCCATTGTTGACTTCTACCACTAGAATTGGTATTCCAGCTAAAATTTGGATGGTTTCTTCAACCTAGATTGCAAAAATTTGAATTTGGGTTATTAGGTTTATTATCAACAACATTTAAATTTTCTAATGAGGTTTGAGAATCAATCATCTATCCAAATAAATTTTCTTCAATCACATGGGGTGTTTAAGAAAAATTCATTCCAATTTGGTCTATTTTCTTAGATAATGCTGCAACTTGAGATGCAACCATCATAATGTCCTCATTATCATGAATATTGGCTACTTTCTTTGGATTTACCCTTTCAAAAGGCAATTGAAAATTATTTGTAGCCATCTCTTCAATTATTTCATAAGCTTGATCAAATGGTTTTGACATTAATGAACCTCCAGCAGTAGCATCTATGATAGATCTAAGGGCCCATTATAAAAGTTTGAATGATTAATAAGTCAAGTAAAATATGATGTGGACACTTTCTAAGGAGTACCAAAAAACTTTCCTAGGCTTCATAAAATGGCTTTCCTTCAAACTGAGTAAAAGAAGTAATATCAATTCTAATTTTAACAGTTTTTAAAGATGTAAAATACTTAGCCAAGAAATTTTTATGCTAAATAGCACAAATTTTTAATAGATTAACGATTTCAATCACATCTTAGTTTCATCCTTTAAGGAAAAAATGAAAAAGTATAAGTCAGATAGCGTTGTTTGATATGCCATCATATTTAAGTATAGCACACAGTTCTAAAAAACTTACTGAATGTAAATTTAGGTTCTCAGATGGTGTTCCCACAAACTAATTATTTTTTACCATTTGTATAATTGTAGGTTTAATTTCAAATGAGTTGGCCGCTACAACAGAAGTTTGTATACTTAAATGAATTTCATCTTATTTAGGGTTTGTGTAGTCCCTTAAAGGTCTTTGTTAATTATGTTGTTCATTTTTAATATTTTGATGTTCAATGTTATTTTGCAACATGTTCACCCTTATTTTAAAATTTTGAAGTCCTTTTTACTTTATAATTTTTCTTATTGTTCATTCTAATTCAAAATTATAAGGCACTAAACCTTAAGATTACAAACTTTGCATACACAAAGTAAAATTTCAAAAAATAAAAATACTCCTAAATGATTTTTAATTTTTGATATTTAATTTTGATATGTTTTTATGATTTTTAAAAATGAAAAATACTAGAATTAATTTTTGATTCTCCTAAAATAAATCTATAGTTCAAATAAAATTATAAGTTAAAAAGTTTAGTCGCTATCCTCGATAACGACACCAAAAACTTGAACTAACCCGTAATTACGCAGATATTTATACTTCAAAATATTGCCCAAAACATGATAAATTATATTTAGCAACTAGTGTGAATATACAAAATGATTTAGAATATAGATAATAAGCTTTCACACTAGGGGTACTACGCAAGTATACGTATCATTCCAAGTAATTTAGGATTTTATTTAAAAACCACAATATCGATCCCACAGAGAAAGTTGTAACTTTATAATAATAACTTAGAAAAATTCTACTTATATTGTAGATAAAAATGATAGGATAACGGTGTCAAATGTTTTGTAAGAGATTACAACTATATTCATGTGCAATCTAAATTTAAAAAGATAGTAATAAGAAAGTTTAAAAGACTAATACATTTAAAAGAGTTTGAATATAATGAAAAGCTTTTTCCCCTTTCAAAGAAATTATAATCAGTGTAAGAATTGAATGATTAAAAATATAAAATGATATATTGTGATAAATAGGAGCATTTCTGCTCTTTACCACACTCTCCTTGTGTTAGCAAAGAACATTAGCTAACCTTAAGTTTCACTTTCATATTACCCACTTTGCCCTCTCTATAGGACCTACTAGGGACCCTTAGATCTGATACACCAAAATAATATGTTGTTTTAAGTATATATTTTATGCCTATTTTTAGTGATATTGCACTTTAAATAAGAGTATTTTTTTTATTTTTGTTGCAGGTATATTATTTTTAGGATTTTGAAGCAAAAGTAGCAGAGATGATGAAATTTGGTGCCAAAATAATGAATTTTGGGAATCTAGTGCATGATGCGCCTGATTGGCGAATGATTCGTCGTTTGACAGAGCCTTGGCGCATGATGTACTAGATGTGCCAGAGATGACTTTTTTTCAAATTAAGGCAGTTCAAGGTGAATTTTGCGCGAACTTTCAAAAGGTCACTTGTTCGAAACACCTTTTAGAGTAATTTAATACATATAGACACTTTGGAAGGTTCTTTTATGAAAGGATATGTCTCTTGGATCAAATGACACATCTTTTGAATTCAAAAGAGTTGACTTTTGGAGAGAATTTTAGAGGGAATTTTGAATTCCTTTTGAAAGGAGGCAGTCCCTAATAAAAGAAGAAGACTTCAAGAAGTTGAGAGTGACGTAAAAGGGGGGTGGCATGAAAGGCAAGAGGAAGAGATAGAGAGAGAAAGTGAAGGGCTTGGAGATTTTCTTCTAGGGTTGTAAGAGGAGAGGGAAGGTGAGAGATTTCTTCTTCATTACACTTCTAAGAGAGAATTAGTTATAAGAGGAGAGGGAAGGTGAGAGATTTCTTCTTCATTACACTTCTAAGAGAGAATTGAGAGTATAAAGAGAGAAAGCTTTGAAGAGAGCTTTTAAGGATTTGGTTGGGACTGATTGTGAGATAAGTTGTGTCTTTTATTTCTTTTATTTAGTAAATTTGTTCTTATATATGAAATTCATGTTTTGTCATATCCTTCACATGAATTCTGAGTAGTCTTCTTTTTCCTTCTCCCTACTTTGAAATATGGTTTAATGAAGAAGTAGTTTTGTTTTCTATGGTTCTAAATGTTAATAATTTGTGATGATTTGAACTCCGATCTTCATTTACTTTTTGATCTGGCCAATTGAAATATTAAAATGTATTAAGAAACATATGTTCCAAAAGGGCTATGATTTCTATAACATGGGGAGAATCACCTTTGATTTCATGAGAGAGTATGCCATCCATGGATTTAAGCGCAAATAATTAGGAAAATATACTTTGTTGGATGCAGAATAGGAGATTTTAAGGTGACAGATTAAAATCTCCAATTTGGTTCAGTTGATTGGAAACTAATGCGAGATTGTTAGCCCTCAGAGAATGGAGTAGTGGGAGATCTAAAGTGGTAGTCGGTATCCTCCCAGCCTAACCACAAAATTAGGGACCTAACTTTGGATTAGTCAATATTCTTTATAACACTTGAAAGAGGTTAAAGAATAGGATTGCTTCTATTTGGCACAAAATAGTTTATACATATAGTTTTTCAAATGATTTTAATTTCTTCACAATCCATATGCTCATTGTATGGGGAATGATGCTTTCTTAAATTTAAACTTTCTGTCAACAAAAATTTTGTTTAGTTTTGGTAATTTTACTCTTGACAGTTTAGTTTTTGGTCTAGTTAACTTTATCTTTCAATAGCAATTTAAATAACATTCACTTTAGTATTTAATATTCAAACTTTAAACTTTACTTTTTTGTATTTTTTAAATAGTACTTTATACTGTAATCTCAAGAAATATTTACAGGTATTTCCAACTTCCTTGTGGGATCGATATTTACGACTCCATTAGAACCCTTTATTACTTGAGTAATACTTATACTTGCATTTTTTAAAAGGGAATTTGGAAATTTAAAAGAGTTTTAAAGATAAACTAGTTTTATTAAAGTTATTTTTGTTGGGATTAAATTGCATATTTATTTTTATATCTACAGTGTGTAATTTGTAATATTGAAAATAATTGCAAAATTAACACTCTAAATTTACTCGCATCAAGTTTTTGGCACCGTTGCCGGGGAAGTAATGAAAATTAATAGTAAGTTACTTTACAGTTTACAGTATTTTTATTTTTCAAAAATGAAAAAAAAGAGTGTTTGTAGTTTAGTTTAAACATTTTTCTTATTTAAGTGTGTTTGCTTATTTTAAATTACTTATTTTGTTTGTTTATGTGTAGTGTAAGATCTGAAAATTTAGTACCTTATGATTCTGAATTAGAAAAAACTATTAGAAAAATTCGAAAACAACAAAAAGAGCTAGATCATATTAGCAATGGCTTGCAATTTGAGTAATGCTAGAAATGAAAATGAACATTATCAGAGACCTTTAAGAGATTATGCTAATCCTACAACAGATGAACTTCATTTGAGTATACAAAACCTTATTGTAGCTACCAATTCATTTGAGCTTAAAACTGCTATTATCCAAATGATACAAAACAATCAGTTCCGGGGAACACCAACTGATGATCCTAATTTACACTATGCTAGTTTTCTAGAATTATGTGCTACATTTATATATGGTGGAGTGTCAAATGATGCCGTTAGACTTAGACTTTTTCCTTTTTCACTAAGGCATAAAGTTAAGATGTGGTTAAACTCATTAGCACTTGGATCTATCTAAACTTAGGGACATTTGTCACAAAAATTCTTATCTAAATATTTCCCTCCTTATAAAACTGCTAAGCTTAGGAATGATATTACATCTTTTTCTCAATTTGAAGGGGAATCAATTTATGAAGGCTGGGAAAGACTTAAATATCTCCTTATGAAGTGTCCACACCATGCGTTGCTACATTGATTAATACTATAAACTTTTTATAATGGGTTGGTTGGATCTCTTAGATCTATAATTAACAATGTTGTTGGTGGATCATTAATGTCAAAATCATTCGATGAAGCATATTCATCAATTGAAGAGATGACTACTAATAATTTTCAATGGCCCTCTGAATAGGTTAATCCAAAAAGAGTAGCAAGTATTCATGACTCTGATGCAAGATCTATGTTAGCTGTACAAATAGCTGTTATATCGAAGAAGATAGATCAATATAGAATGAATTTTTCTAAGACATCACCTGTGCTTGAGGAAAATTCATTGGGACAAATGATAAAATCTCAATCTTCTTATGAGACCTTAATTGCATTAAATAATCATTCTAATAATCCTTATGCCAATTATTATAATCCCAGTTGGAAGAATCATCCAACTTTTAGTTGGAGTAACAATAATTATAATGCTACAAATTTATAATGGGGAAACAACACTGCGAACCCATTGGGAAACTCCAACAATCAAGGAAATCCACCTTATAAACTTTATTACCCTCCAGGATTTAATAATTTGCAAAGTAAGGAGAAAAGTTATCCATGGAAGAATTGATACTGCAAATCAGAAGTCAATTACAAAGTCAAGAAGCTGCAATTAGAAATATGAAAAATAATTTGAGATGTATTGCTACCACACTTAGCAATAGATCTCTAGGAACATTGTCAACTAATGTTGAAGTAAATCCTAAAGACAGAACAAAGAGAAAATTAAAGCTAATTAACTGAGAAGTGGAAAAGAATTAAAAAACATAGCTCAAAAAGAAGTTAAACTTGAAAAAGATGAGGTAGAAAATGAAAATCAGGTGAAGATTTTCATTTTGAGTCAGAATGTCCTATTAAACCAATGAAAATCACTGTATAAAGACCATCACATCCATTTCCTCAAAGATTGAAGCAGAAAAAAAGAGATAACCAATTTTCTAAATACTTAGAAATATTGAGAAAATTAATGATAAACATTCCATTTGGTGAAGCTTTGGAATAAATGCCAAGCTATGTGAAGTTCATGAACGATATAATTAATAAGAAAAGGAAGTTTGTAGATAATGAGACTATTGCACTGAGTGAAGAATGTAGCCCAAAAATTCAGAAAAAGCTTCTTAAAAAACTTGAAGATCCTGAATGTTTTACAATTCCTTGTGCTATTGGTGAAAAATTTATGGAAAAGCTTTATGTGATTTAGGAGCTAGTATTAATAATATGGTGTTGTCAATTTTCAGAAGGTTGGGCTTAGGAGATATTTCACCTATGACTGTAACTCTTTAGTTAGTTGATCATTTGATTACCTATCCTATAGGAGTTATAGAATTTGAAAAGGAATATATGGAATATCAAAATGAGGATAAAAGTCAAGGTGAATTTACGAAAATGAGTAAAGAAGATATGCATTATGTTCAGGAAAAAATTGAGATATTAAATCCTAGAAAAAGTAACAAGAATCTGATTTCATCCATTGAAAAACCTCTTAAACTAGAACTGAAAACACTTCCTACACATTTAAAGTATGCTTTCTTAAGAGATTTATCTACATTAGTTGTTATACTATCCTCAAAATTAACTGATACGCAAGAACACCAGTTAATGGAAATGTTGAAAAGATATAAGAAAGCTTTCAGATGGACATTAGCTGATATTAAGGGATTCAATCCTTCAATTTGTGTGCATAGAATTTTATTAGAAGATCAACATGAACCAAGAGCGGATCCTCAAAGGAGATTAAATCCAATGATGAAAAAAGTTGTTAAGAAAGTAATTTTAAAATGGTTAGACGCTAGAATAAAATATCTTATTTCGAATAGTGCTTGGGTAAGTCCAATTCACTGTGTTCCAAAGAAAGGAGGTGTGACTGTAGTGATGGATGAGCATAATGAGTTAATATCAATAAGATAAGTCACTGGTTGACAAATTTGCATAAAATTAAATTCTGCCACCATGAAAGATCATTTTCCTTTACCCTTATTGGACTAGATGTTGGATAGACTGGTTGGGCACAAACATTTTTATTTTCTAGATAGATATATTGGTTATCATCAAATCCAGTTGCTCCAAAGGATTAAAAGAAAACAACATTTATTAGTCCTTATGGAACTTTTACTTTTCATCGAATGCCATTTGGATTAGGTAATGCACCTATAACATTCCAAGTATGTATGATGTTAATTTTTAGCAACTTAATTGAAAAAGGGATTGAAGTCTTTTTGGATGATTTTTTTTGTATTTGGAACTTCATGTGAAATATGTTTAAATTATTTACAAAAAGTTCTAGAACAGTGTGAAAAGACTAATCTCGTATTGAACTGGGAGAAATGTCAATTTATGGTTGGAGGAGGAATTCTGCCTCGACACAAAATTTCAGAAAATGGCATGGAAGTAAATTCTGCAAAAATTCAGGTTATATTAAACCTACCTCCACCTACTACAGTAAGAGGAGTTGTGAGTTTTTTAGGACATGCTAGATTTTATAGGTGATATATTCAAGATTTTTCAAAAATTACTGAACCAATATGCCAACTTTTGGAAAAAGATACAAAATTTGACTTCAACCAAGATTGCCTTAAAGCCTTTGAAACTTTAAAGGAAAAAATTGATCATTGCTCCTATAATTGTTTCAGCTGATTGGGAGAAACCTTTTGAATTAATGTGTGATGCTAGTGATTATGAAATTGGAGTAGTTTTAGGGCAAAGATATGATATGATTTTTAAAGTTATATATAATTCTAGTAAGACTTTTAATGATGCTTAGATTAACTACACCACCACTGAAAGAGAGTTATTAACTATTGTGTATGCTTCTGATAAGTTTAGATCATATTTGATTGGAGCTAAATGTATTGTGCATATTGACCATTCGACTATTAAACATCTGATGCAAAAGAAGGATGTGAAAACAAGATTAATTAGATGGGTACTTCTGATGCAAGAGTTTGATTTTGTGATAGTCGATAGAAAAGAGACTGATAATCAAATTGTTGATCATCTATCTAGGCTAGAATAGGAAGAAATATTCGATTTGAAAATAGAAATTAACGACATTTTTCCTGATGAACAACTTTATATTGTAAAAGGATGGGGAATACCTTGGTATGTTGATGTTGTAAATTATATTGTTAGTGGTATTTTATAATGGGTTAATAGAACAACAGAAAAAAAAATTCATTTATGATGCAAAGTATTATTTTTGGGATGCCCCTTACTTATATAAACAATACAAAGATTTAGTAATGAGATGATGTGTGCCTTACAAAGAAATTCAAAAAATTATTCAGAAATGTCATGATTCTGAATTTGGAGGACATTTTGGGAATGAAAAAACTGTTCATAAAATTTTACAATCTGGATTTTATTAACCTACTCTATTTAGAGATGTTAATATATACCTAAAACATGTGATTAATGTCAAAGAGTAGATAATATTTCCAAAAGAAATGAAATACCTCTAAATTTTAATATGGAAATTGAAATTTTTTTATGCATGGGGAGTGGATTTTATGGGACCATTTATACATTCGTTCAAAAATATTTATATATTGATTGTAGTGGATTATGTTTCAAAATTGAATGAAGCAATCAATTTACGTCGATGTGATGCTCAGAGTGTCTCAAAATTTTTAATTAAAAATATTTTCAGAAGATATGGAATGCCGAGAGTAATCATTACTGATGAAGGATCTCATTGTAGAAATACAACAATTGCAAAGTTAGTGGAAAAATATAATATAATACATGAAAATGTAATTGCTTATGATCGCCAGACTAGTAATTGTGAAATTAAGAGAATTTTGGAAAAAAAAGTGTTAATCCTAGTAAAATGGATTGGTGTGCTAGATTAGATATAGCATTATGGGTTTGCATGGCAGCTTATGAAATACCTATAGGTATGTCCCCTTATAGATTAATTTTTGCGAAGACTTGTCACTTGCCTTCATTCAAAAATATTTAGAAACATCTTTATTTATGCAACTTTATGGAAAATTTGAGAATTTATTGGATCAAAATTGAAATACTGCAATTTTTGGAACTAGCAGATGCGTCGAATTCCAGAGAGCTGGCACATGGTGCGCTGCGGCAACGAAAATGTCTTAAAACATTTCAAAAGGCAGTTTTGGGTGGCTTTTGATGAATTCTTCTCCTTATAACTCCTAAAAACTGATTCCTAAGTTTATTTTAAGAGGGAAAACAAGGGAAGTGCCACTCGATTTCAAATCCAGTGGCGTCTCACTGTAAAAATACTGCGAGATTTGGAATTTTCAACTAAAGAAAGTTTGTTAGTTTTGATGCGCAGAAGTTGCATGATCATGTTCTAGTGAAGAAGAGGCTAATCAAAGAAAGAGGGCTTGTGAATCAAGAATTCAATAGACTGAATACTCGAGTTGAAGAGATCATTACGCAGGGACATTGAAAAGTGCTTTGTTACACCACTAGTATTGTTGTTGTCTCTGTGGTGAAAGATTTTTATGCAAATCTACATGGAATCAACCAAGAAATTGTCTATGTGTAAGGCAGGTTTGTGTAATTCACTCCTTCAAGAACAAATAAGATTTATATGATTGAAAATGTGCATATATCCCATTACGCAAATTTTACCCCTACGAGAGATAATATGAATGAACTCTATCGATACCTTACGAATGAAGATACAAATTGGGAGGCCAGAGATGATGAGAATGTAAGTTTTTCATCATCATTGCTAAATCATACTTCTAAGGCATGACACTTCTTTATCACATCAAAATTTCTGCGTAACATGAAGATCAGTAAGGTGATTAGGGAGAGTGCTATTTCAAATTATTGTATTCAAACCGGAAAACCTATTGATTATGGAGCTTATATTGAGAAATTGGTTTTGGGTTTTATTGTGAATGGGTCTGCAAATGGGCTTGGACATCCATCCATTATTACCCTACTGTGTAGTGATCCCGTAACTACTTATGTGCACAATATAACAATGACTTTAATGATCTTTTTCACTTATGTTATCTTACTTTGAAAAAGAACAAAAAAATTGATCCTGGAACAAATAAGAATTTAATTTTTTTAATTTATATGTATATTAGGATACTACGTAAGTATATGTATCATTATCAAGTAATATAGGACTTTTTAAATAAGACCTAGATATCGAACACACAAGAAAAAATGCAATCTACATAAACTTTCTATTTTTAAAAGATAATTACTTAAGTTATATATATTTTCTCAATAAGTAAAATTCAATTTTTTTGTATTTTTGATATTTTGACAAAATAATAAAACTTCTAAAGATAACTTGAGTTTATGTAAAAGAAAAGCACTTGATATGAAAATATCTTTCTTCCTATCATCAATCAGTAATAAGTATAAGAATTTTTTTGACAAAGTATGCAAATTGTGTTGTACCAAAGAGGAGCAGTATTATTCTTTACTCTTACTAGAGATGTTATAAAGAACATTAGCTAATTTAAAGTTTGAATAGTTCTAAAGACCGGCTAGACAGGGAAGATATCAGCTCTCAGTCTAGAGTTCCCTCGATTCCCTCCACTTGGGGGCTAACATCTCGTACCAGAACCGAAAACAATAAACCAAGTGAGGGGCTTTAACTTATCACATTAAATTCCTCTAACTCTACACCCTTCAAAGTTTATTTCCCTATTTATTTGCACTATATCATATGAATTAAATTATCATTCATACAACTTCATGTCATTATTTTCATGTGTTAACTGAGACAATTCCAGTCCGGTTCTTACATGTTCTCACAACAAATTTTAACATATGGATATGTCAAATCAAGAAGTAAATGAAGTGCATGGATTTAAATCATCACAACTTCTTCCAACATTAAAGATCAATACTCTCCACAACTTCCTTCCAAAACTTAATTACTTATCATTTTAAGAAGAAAGATAAAGGGATTAGCCAAATCAAGAAGTAAATGAAGTGCATGGATTTAAATCATCATAACTACTTCCAACATTAAAGATCAATGCTCTCCACAATTTCCATCTAAAACTTAATTAATTATCATTTTAAGAAGAAAGATAAAGAAAACTACTCAAAATTCATGGAGACACAACTTCGATCCAAACTTTAATTACTTATGATTTTAAGGAGAAAGATAAAAAAAACTACTCAAAGTACATGGAGAAAACAAAACCACACTTTAGTTTAAAAGTAGGAATCATTGTCTAACCAACAAAAAGTTTCGATTAAAACCAATAGTAGTTCAAAATAAAAGATAAAAATTTATCTCAAATGCTCCACCAAACTCTTGAAGTTCCTTTGAATCTCTTCTCTTTTACAACACTCTTGTCTCTCACAATAGAACTAAAAATAAATAGGATAAAGTAAATTTGTGGTGCCTGAAAATCTCTCCAAAACTCTCTCATTTCCAACACTTTTCAGAACTTTNCGATTAAAACTAAAAGTAATATAAAACAAAAAGATAAAAACTTATCTCAAGTCCTACACCAAACTCTTGAAGTTCCTTTAAATCTCTTATCTTTTACAAACACTCAAAACAAAATAACAGAAAAGATAAAGTAAATAAAAAGTGGTTCTTGAAAATCTCTCTGAACTAACTCCTTAGAGAAGAAATTTCAAAACTTGCCAATATTTTCAGGACTTTTTTCTAAGTCCTCTCTTCTTTCTTTTATAGTTTTCCAGGAGGTGGCTTGGGATCTCTTCAAAATGTGTCTTGATTCAATGTATTTGCCCAAGAGACGCATTTTTTTATGATAATTTTTGTCCATAGTGGTTACAACCACCTATTAAGCTAATGAGTGCCTCAAAAACCTCTTCAAAATTCATAAAAACCGATTTTACTCGTCTAGTAACTGCCACTAAAATTCTTTCACCTTTTTGCTCCAAATTTGATCCTTTTTCACTCCTTTAAGCATTTATTCCATTTTTACTTGTATCTATAAGAAAAACACAAAAATACTTTCCATTAAAGCACAATATCTCAAAAATAGGTATAAAAATGTGTCTAAAAATNTTGGAATGAGGAGAAAACTCACTACATACATTTTTATAGTTTTCAGCGTTGTCTTTCTTGAACTTTCATACTGTGCTTTTATACCTACAAAATTGCATGTCACCCTGCATGAAAACCAAAACCAAAAGCAAAACTAAAATCAAGCAAGGTAAAATTCACCGCGACAACATTCAAAATATAAAACAACTCAAAATTTAATCACAAACATCACTCAAAACTATAATTGCAATTAAATTAAAATGTCTTTATCGGATGATCAGGAATTCCTCAGAGGAGGTAACCTATGGTTGCTAACGAGGCTTCCCATGGTTTAAATGAAATTATGGAACTCATTAAGTCGAGTTTAGTAAATTCATTTGGACTAAGTGAATCCAATAGGAAATAGTGGTGCCNTTTGGGCCAATTGATATGTTTAACCTAGCCAAAACCAGAGTTTTGGTCATTTGCACCCACTTGGACCCATGCACTGAATGTGACCTAACCACCATAAAGCCACCAAATTAACTCCACCACAGCCATTAGTTGGACTTAGTGACCAGTACAAACACCATGAAATCATCTAAATCAATCCATGGACCAAAGGTACCCCAAATTAAGGGATCTTATTTCCAAAAATGCACATTCTTAAGATATCTTTGCCAAATCCAAGCACATTTGCATTAAATTGCTGTGATGGATTTCTCTGGGTTCCCTGAGCTCCTAGCCACCTCCCCTTGGTCGGCCGACCAGCCTAGTGGCCGGAAAAGCCCAAAACTGAGAGCCACTCCCATGGAACCTCACCCAAATCAAATCTAGAAGCCAGCTCATCCAAATCAAACTATGGAGCTCCTCTGCCCTCCACCTAAGCACCCCATTACACCTCTTGATTGGCCACGACAACCACCATAGCCCCATTTTTATAAAAGGCCACCTCCATGGCCGTTAAAAAAAGTGCTAAAATTTCCTTAGAGAGGCCTCTCCAAACTTCACATAGAGCTTCCTAAGATTCCCTCAGTGCATTCCAACCATTTTCCCTCAACCATTCTCATTGCCGGAGCTCAATTTTGAGCTTGAAACCCTACCAAAAACCAGGACAGAACCCAATACACCTTCACACTCCACCAAATTTCAAATTTCTTGTGCCCACACCTTCACAAGAGTGAAAGAAGCTAAAGCCCCATCAAATCCCCTTTCCATAGAGCCTCTACCACAGCTCTAGACCAACACCTGAAATTGAGCTTGGTCGAATTCATACCTAGACCTTACACCAAGACCAGGGACTCAATCCCTAGCCTTCTTGGATCCCAACAAACGTGCCGAGCACCTCTGATCGAAGCTTCCCTTCTTATAGCAAAGGTATAAAACTTCTCCTTATCGCGAGCTTATTTTGATTCTCCATTTACTTAAGCTTGATTTCATGGCATCTTAACCATATGGATGAGTTCGCCTCACTTAGAAGAGTCCATTGGATCAAACCCAAAGTGATTTGGTTGAGTCTAGGCCAAGATCTTAGGGTTTTAGTGTGGACGGGCACAGGATCATTCTATTAGGGACGATGACGGGGAGCCATTCGATCAAGCATGTATCAAATGAACGAGGGAGATCGAGCCGGACAGTGCTTCGGGACATAAACCACGGGCCGAGTCAGCAGCTACGTGGACGGCGGCTTCCAACCAGAGCGCGCCATGCATGCCTTCGGAGCTGCCTAGGATCTAGTCAGCACACACTGTTTAAATAGATAAATAGGGCATACCTATTTATTTAAATACCCTTAACTTAGAAATTTCATAACTTTGTGTAGAAAAATCACAAAAATAAAATAAAAATACACTTTTGCTCAGTGAACAAAGAAGAATAATGTGAAATAAATTTCAAGACCATGTTATGCATATTTTATTTTTAATTAATTAAACACTGTTTTGAATGTTTGATTCTCCATGCATGATGGCATATCACCTTGGCTTGGAATTTTTGCATGTTGTAGCCTCTGTCAGGGAAAGTATTCTCTGATTTTCCTAAAGTCAGAGGAGCTTCCTATAGAGAGACCCACATTTTTCAAGTTATTTCACATTATTTCTTTAAAATAATCATGGAAATTAGCATATTGGTTATAAAATCTGAAGAAAATTTTAGAAGGTCCACCATGACCAGAGAAACCTTTGAAAATAATTTCATGGGTCATGTCATTTAAAATATCCTTAAATTTTAGAAATAATGAATCACTAAGATAATTAATTTTGGAAAATACAAAAATTTAAATGACTTGATTTTTTATCTTCACTGTGATTTATGATCCAAAGAACTCATCATAAAAATTTCAAAATATTTTGAGTTCATTTGTATCTCCGCTGTGATTTATGATCCAGAGAACTCATCATAAAAATTTTAAAATATTTTGAGTTCATTTGACATTGATTTTTAAAAATAAATACCACTCTTTGCATTTAAATGTTTTTTTTTATAAAAATTAAAATATAACTCAAAAAATTGTGAAACTTAGTTTTTGAGTTCTCTGTGATCAAGGGTATTTTATAAAAATAAAATGATATTTAAAATAAAAATTTGATTTTTAGCCTATTCTAAATATTTAAATAATTAAAAATTCATAAAAATCATAAAATATTAAAACTCATGGAAATGTTATAAATTTTTTCCTAATCACTTAGGAACAATTAGAATATTTTTTCTGATTTTCTAAATAAAGATATTAAATTTCAAAGCTTAAAAATAATTTTTAAAAGACTAAAAATGAGTTTTCACTAAAATAATCCCAATAAATCAAGGAAAAATAAAACAAATATAAAATTTGCTCCTCTGAGTTCTTTGACCTTAAAGAGATTTTCAAAAAATACAAAACTTAATTTTCACCACTTAAAATATTTTATTTTTATTAAATAATTGAGAAATTAAAATAATTCTAATAAATCACAAAAAAATCAAATAATTGTGAAATTTGATCCAAATGCTCCTCTAGTCTAGGTCTACCTCCAGTAAAAATTTCAAGGGATTATAATTTACCATGGTCAAGTTAGGAATTTTCTTTGANATAACTCATTAAGTTTAGTTTAATAAATTCATTTAGACTAAGTGAATCCAATAGAAAATAGTGGTACCGGAATGAGGGAACCATAGGATCCTAACCAGTGTTGCTCTAATCAACTTTAACATGCCCCCATAAAATTTAAAGAACTACAACCATAAGGTCGTCTGATTTGACATCATAACTTGACAAACTAGAAAACTTAAACTCATCGCGGTAAGGAACTTGGAGCTAGCATGGAGGGCAGAACGACCATCTTCAACAGTAAAACCTGTCTTCCCAGTTAAATCAATCTTCCTTCCTTAGACTTAAACAACAAAGGCATCAGACTTCGAGGTTTCTTGCTTATGCAATGTAAATCCCCACCTTATCTTTAGGCCTTTATATAACTCTGCTATACAATATAAGCCCTAACTCGTCTTAGGATTTCGAGGTTGTCAGTTTTCACGACCTAAATTCTCACATCTTCCAGGCTATTTGTTTGATAGTTTCACATGAATGTAAGCCTTAACTAATAAAATTAGCAGGATGAAACACCTAAATATTTCTCCTCAAAGTTGAAGCCAAACATTAGGATAGCTTGGGAAGTCGTCCAGGTTCCCCATTAGGCCTATGACATCCCCTAGTTCTTCCTCCTTTGGACTCTACAACAAAATGTTTTAAATTTGAACCAATCCCCTTTCACACTTCTTTGTCCAATCTCATTGAAAAGTCCTACCCTTTTGAAACTCCTTGAAAAAAATATTTCCTGATTTTTATCGAGAGTCTTCTTAGGTGACTTTGGTCATTTAAGATGTAATTAATATTTCATGATTTTTATCGAGAGTCTTCTTAGGTGACTTTGGTCATTTAAGATGTAATTAACTACTTTCTTGACTTTTATCGAGAGTCTTCTTAAGTGACTTTGGTCATTTAAGATGTAATTAACTATAGGCTAGATTTTTATCGAGAGTCTTCTTAGGTGACTTTGGTCATTTAAGATGTAATTAACTATAGGGGAATTTTTATCGAGAGTCTTCTTAGGTGACTTTGGTCATTTAAGATGTAATTAACTATAGGGGTACCCTTATATGAAGCATGTCCGAACCCAGCTTAATATAAACCCTATTTAATCTTTTATATTAAATATGGAAGCATGCCCAAACCCAGCCTAATATAAACCCTATTTAATTCTTTATATTAAATAGGAGAACTTGTCAGCAAATATAAAGGTTTCACAGACCNTTAATCCTTTATATTAAATAAGGGAACTTGTCGGCAAATACAAAGGTTTCACAGACCAAAGACGCCATACTTTCCTTAGTTTATTTGATCGAGCCTCATCCTTAAGTCTTATGTTTATCCTTTGGGATACCTTATATTAAATAGGGGAACTTGTCGGCAAATACAAAGGTTTCGCAGACCAAACGGATGTCATTCTTAATTTATTTGATTGAGCCTCGTCCTCAATTCTTGTGTTTATCCTTCGGGATAGATACAGGATTTGAGGTACAATGGAGGAACTTGTCGGCAAATACAAAGGTTTCGTAGACCAAACGGACGTCATACTTTCCTTAGTTTCCCTATTTAATCATTTATATTAAATAAGAGAACTTGTCGGCAAATACAAAGGTTTCGCAGACCAAACGGATGTCATACTTTCCTTAGTTTAGGTACTTATCGGCAAATACAAAGGTTTCACAGACCAAACGGACGTCATACTTTCCTTAGTTTATTTAAACGAGCCTCATCATCAATTCTTGTGTTTATCCTTCGGGATAGATACAAGATTTGAGGTACAATGCTCTTTCATTTTAAACCAAAAATTATGGGGTCAGTTTGATTTCATACTTCAACGTCATTCCGAAGCGGGCGACGGGATTTTGATTAAATGGGGTCAGTTTGATTTCATACTTCAACGTCCTTCCGAAGCGGGCGACGGGATTTCGATTATTTGATTTCACACTTCAACGTTCTTCCAAAGCGGGCAACGAGATTTCGATTCCAGCGACCGACAGCTTCTTACGGGCAACCCCACAAATAAACGAAAACCTGAAGTAACGCCAACAGCTTCTGGCGACTCCGCTGGGGACGAACTTTTCTCTCTATACAAATCAAGAAATATTATCTTCACACATCGGTAACATGTCAATGTCCCCCTTGGACAAAATTACCCTTCTTCCGTTGGCATACTTTACCCATTTATGTCTTGGGAAAGTACTGCTAACTCCTTGAACTTCAGTACTAGCTGTTCAACTATCTTTTGAACAGAGGGGTTCAGAAGGCCATTAAGGACTCTTTAAATTTTTATGTGGGGTCGGACCTCAATANATTCTGAAGCGGGCGACGGGATTTCGATTCCGACGACCAAAATTTTCTTACGAGCAACCCAACAAACCATCCCCGAAATAACGCCGACAGATATACTCCATGTTGGCATTCATTCCTATCACACAGGGTCTTATTCTACTAATATGGACATTCCCTTGGTGCATACTGCCAAGTAGAGTACCCCGCACTATGTTCTGACCTTAAGTCCAAGGCCTAGAAAGAAGGATTTTATGTTGGAACTGCTTTGCTTGATGATACATAGATGGTTCGGACTCTTGAACTCTTTTGAAATGCATTTACGGTCCCTATAGATGTCCAAGGATCATTAACTGCTCACATTCGATCCTTCGGAGGTCCCACGAGGCCTAGAACCCCCTTGGCAAGCTTCTTCAGAAGCCCAATCTTTTTTTTTTTATTAAGTCTTGTTGATGTTTTTGTGTGGCGTATGTGGTTTTTTGATGTCAATTGGCTAAGATCACCAAACCTATCTTCCATTAGTTTTGTTGTAGGAGTGATTGTGGTTTTAGTGCTCTTTCCTCCCTTCTTAAATTAGTGAGTAAACCATGTTCAAGACAATCTTTAAAGGAAAGACTTAGGTATGTGATCCTGATTCTCTTTATATATGTTAATACGATGTATGTGATTATATGTTTAATTTCCGCAATAATAATTCTTACTTTGCAACAGTGCCAAAAACTTGATCCCAAGAAAAAGCTAGGTAAATTCTTAACTTCGAAGCAAATAAGCATAAAATTATAATATTTAAATATGGGATACTACGCAAGTATACGTATCATTATCAAGTAATATATGATTTTTNAATACATCAACTTCCTTCCGAAGCGGGTGACGGAATTTCGATTCCGGTGATCGACAACTTCTTACGGGCAACCCCACAAACCAAACCTGAAATAACACCAATAAATATTCCTTGATTTTTATCGAGAGTCTTCTTGGGTGACTTTGGTCATTTAAGATGTAATTAATATTTCATGATTTTTATCGAGAGTCTTCTTAGGTGACTTTGGTCATTTAAGATGTAATTAACTACTTTCTTGACTTTTATCGAGAGTCTTCTTAAGTGACTTTGGTCATTTAAGATGTAATTAACTATAGGCTAGATTTTTATCGAGAGTCTTCTTAGGTGACTTTGGTCATTTAAGATGTAATTAACTATAGGGGAATTTTTATCGAGAGTCTTCTTAGGTGACTTTGGTCATTTAAGATGTAATTAACTATAGGGGTACCCTTATATGAAGCATGTCCGAACCCAGCTTAATATAAACCCTATTTAATCTTTTATATTAAATACGAGTCTTCTTAAGTGACTTTGGTCATTTAGGATGTAATTAACTATAGGGGCTTTCCCTTATATAACCATGTCCGAACCCAGCTTAATATAAACCCTATTTAATTCTTTATATTAAATAGGGGAACTTGCGGACAAATACATGTTTTGCAGACCAAAGACATCATACTTTCCTTAGTTTATTTGATCGAGCCTCATCCTTAAGTCTTGTATTTATCCTTCGGGATAGATACAAGATTTGAGGTACAGTGCTCTTTCATTTTAAACTATGAAATATGGGGTCAGTTTGATTTCATACTTCAACGTCCTTCCAAAGCGGGCGACGGGATTTCAATTTCGATGACCAACAACTTCTTACGGGCAACTCCCCACAAACCAACCCGAAATAATGCCGACAGTATACTTGCATAAAATCACAACATAAATAATGAATCAAGTTTTTTGCGTTGTTGCAAAGTGGACTCAACTTTATTAATTTTACACATCTATAACTTCGGGATCATTGTTCCGCCATTGTTGACTTCTACCACTAGAATTGGTATTCCAGCTAAAATTTGGATGGTTTCTTCAACCTAGATTGCAAAAATTTGAATTTGGGTTATTAGGTTTATTATCAACAACATTTAAATTTTCTAATGAGGTTTGAGAATCAATCATCTATCCAAATAAATTTTCTTCAATCACATGGGGTGTTTAAGAAAAATTCATTCCAATTTGGTCTATTTTCTTAGATAATGCTGCAACTTGAGATGCAACCATCATAATGTCCTCATTATCATGAATATTGGCTACTTTCTTTGGATTTACCCTTTCAAAAGGCAATTGAAAATTATTTGTAGCCATCTCTTCAATTATTTCATAAGCTTGATCAAATGGTTTTGACATTAATGAACCTCCAGCAGTAGCATCTATGATAGATCTAAGGGCCCATTATAAAAGTTTGAATGATTAATAAGTCAAGTAAAATATGATGTGGACACTTTCTAAGGAGTACCAAAAAACTTTCCTAGGCTTCATAAAATGGCTTTCCTTCAAACTGAGTAAAAGAAGTAATATCAATTCTAATTTTAACAGTTTTTAAAGATGTAAAATACTTAGCCAAGAAATTTTTATGCTAAATAGCACAAATTTTTAATAGATTAACGATTTCAATCACATCTTAGTTTCATCCTTTAAGGAAAAAATGAAAAAGTATAAGTCAGATAGCGTTGTTTGATATGCCATCATATTTAAGTATAGCACACAGTTCTAAAAAACTTACTGAATGTAAATTTAGGTTCTCAGATGGTGTTCCCACAAACTAATTATTTTTTACCATTTGTATAATTGTAGGTTTAATTTCAAATGAGTTGGCCGCTACAACAGAAGTTTGTATACTTAAATGAATTTCATCTTATTTAGGGTTTGTGTAGTCCCTTAAAGGTCTTTGTTAATTATGTTGTTCATTTTTAATATTTTGATGTTCAATGTTATTTTGCAACATGTTCACCCTTATTTTAAAATTTTGAAGTCCTTTTTACTTTATAATTTTTCTTATTGTTCATTCTAATTCAAAATTATAAGGCACTAAACCTTAAGATTACAAACTTTGCATACACAAAGTAAAATTTCAAAAAATAAAAATACTCCTAAATGATTTTTAATTTTTGATATTTAATTTTGATATGTTTTTATGATTTTTAAAAATGAAAAATACTAGAATTAATTTTTGATTCTCCTAAAATAAATCTATAGTTCAAATAAAATTATAAGTTAAAAAGTTTAGTCGCTATCCTCGATAACGACACCAAAAACTTGAACTAACCCGTAATTACGCAGATATTTATACTTCAAAATATTGCCCAAAACATGATAAATTATATTTAGCAACTAGTGTGAATATACAAAATGATTTAGAATATAGATAATAAGCTTTCACACTAGGGGTACTACGCAAGTATACGTATCATTCCAAGTAATTTAGGATTTTATTTAAAAACCACAATATCGATCCCACAGAGAAAGTTGTAACTTTATAATAATAACTTAGAAAAATTCTACTTATATTGTAGATAAAAATGATAGGATAACGGTGTCAAATGTTTTGTAAGAGATTACAACTATATTCATGTGCAATCTAAATTTAAAAAGATAGTAATAAGAAAGTTTAAAAGACTAATACATTTAAAAGAGTTTGAATATAATGAAAAGCTTTTTCCCCTTTCAAAGAAATTATAATCAGTGTAAGAATTGAATGATTAAAAATATAAAATGATATATTGTGATAAATAGGAGCATTTCTGCTCTTTACCACACTCTCCTTGTGTTAGCAAAGAACATTAGCTAACCTTAAGTTTCACTTTCATATTACCCACTTTGCCCTCTCTATAGGACCTACTAGGGACCCTTAGATCTGATACACCAAAATAATATGTTGTTTTAAGTATATATTTTATGCCTATTTTTAGTGATATTGCACTTTAAATNGATTCCAACGACCGATAGCTTCTTACGGGCAACTCCCCACAAACCAACCCAAAATAACACTGACAGGGAGAAGACATAAAGATAAGTATATTGTATTTTTATTTATGTTTTTATTGTAAGACTTGGATTTCAGTACAAATTATGTGTTTTTGTTTTATCTCTATGAATTCTGAGTAGGTCCCTTTCTTTCTTCTTGCATATGGGAATTAATTTGTGGGATGAGAATGATTTAAAGATCTCTTTTTATTTTTAAAACATTGTAAAGATATTTTCACCTGTTCTTCATTGACTTTACAAACGGGTCATTATATTGTTAAAATTTGTTGAGAAATATAATGACCTGGGAATGCTATGATTTCACCAACTAGTGAGTACTACATTTCATCTTGGACAGAGCCGTTGCGATCACTTTAGGGGAGTGCAAATAAATAGAGAATAAGTTTTAATGAGCGTAGAATTGATTTTTATAGGGTGACAGACTATATTCTTTACCAATTTGTTATAGAGTTTTGATCACAAGAATCTCTAGTAAGTCCAATAGAGAGGGTACAGTGGGTAATCTAGAAGTGAGAGGCCATAATCTACTCAGCGCTACTACACAAGATGATGAGAAACTCTAGGTTTGTCAATGTTCTTTACAATCACTGAGAGGGGGTAAAGAATAATAATGCTCATATTTGGCAAAATACAACATTCTATATTTTTCATCATTCAATTTCTACACTGATTAACATCTCTTTGCAAGGGTAAAGATCTTATCATAATATTTCAAACTCTCTTTCAAAGTCTTTTAAACTGTGTTAGTCATTAAACTTTATCAGTCTTTTTTTCTCTGGTGTTATTTTTTGCATAAATTTAGTGTTAAATTGTTACCAATATTTTGAAAGTGTTTTCCTATTATAATATCTACAATTTAGATAGAAGTTTTCAAAGTCAATATTATAGAATTTCGGCTTTCCTTGTGGGATTGATACTGGGGTTTTAAGGAAAATTCTATATTACTTGAAACAATATTTATATTTGCGTATTACCCATAGTGTGAAATTTTATTATTTATTTTCATTTATTCACAGTAGTTGTTGAATATAATTTGAGCCAGGTTTTTGACAATCACTTTGAGTTACAAAAATCTACGTAGTTGCGGGTTGGGTTAAGTTTTTACCACCGTTGTTGGGGAATCAACAAAATTTTTAACTTAAGAAAATTTATTTGAACTGTAGATTTATTTTAGGAAAATTAAAACTCAATTTTTTGCACTTACTTATTTTTATAAAATTTCAAAACATAAAAAATTTGAAAAACAGAAAAATATAAAAAAAATTGAAAAAACAGAAAAATCTAAAAAAATTTAAGTATTTTTATTTTGTTTAAGTTGTTTTATTTTCTGAATTTTTACTTTTTGCATGCGTAGTTTAGAATATCAAGGTTTAGTACCCTACGATTCTAAATTAGAATGAACAATTAGAATTATTAGAAAATAAAAAGGACTTCACAATTTAGAAGAGATGATAAACAATTCACATAACAATTTTGAAAATTAAAATGTTGTAAATTAACATCAAAATGTACAAAGACCATTAAGGGACTACACAAACCCTACATCAGTTGAAATTCACTGAAGCATACAACCCCTTACGGAGCAGCTAACTCGTTCGAACTTAAACCTGCTATTATATAAATAGTGCAAAATAATCAGTTTGGGGGAACACCATCTAAGAATCCAAATTTACATTTAACAAGTTTTTTAGAACTGTGTGATGTATTTAAATATGATGGCTTGTCAAATGATGTTGGTAGAGTTGGAATTTTATGTTTTTCATTAAGAGATAAAGAGAAGATGTGGTTAAACTCGCTAGCACCTATATCTATTAGAACTTGGGGGGATTTATCATAGAAATTCTTGACTAAGTATTTTCCTCCTTAAAGAATTGCGAAACTTAGAAATGATATTACTTATCTCACTCAATATGAAGGAGAGTAAATATACAGAGCTTGGGAAAGATTTAAGGAACTCCTCAAAAAGTTTCCACAACATACATTACCATACTGGTTAATCATTCAAACATTTTATAATGGGTTAGTAGGATCCCTTAGATTTATAATTGATACTCCTACTAGAGGTTCATTAATGTATAAACCATTTGATGAACCCTATGTTTTAATTGAAGAGATAACTACTGATAGTTGTCCCAAAAAAAGGTAAATCATACGAAAGTGGTCAATATTCATGATAATGATGCAATTTTAATAATTGCATCTCAAGTGGCTACATTATCTAGAAAATTGACCAAGTTGGAATGAATTTTTATCAAACAACTCAAATGATTGATGAAAATTCAATAGCACAAATGATTGATTCTCATACTTCATTAGAAACTATAAAATGCTATTAATAGACCCAATAACCCATATTATAACTATTACAACCCAGGTTGGAAAAATCATCCTAATTTTAACTGGAGCAATAATTCTTGTGGTGGAAATCAACAATGGGGGAACAATCAAGTAAACAAGTTGAGAAATTAGAACAACCAGGATAGTTCTAACTACATACATTCAATTCCTCTTGGTTTTAATAATCAACAATTTAAGGAAAACAAGTTATCTAGAGAATAAGTGGTTTTGCAAATCAACAATCAATTACAAAGTCAAAGTACAACTATTCGAAACATTGAGAAACAACTGAGACAAACTGCTAATGCCCTGAATAATAGGCCTTAGGGAACTCTTCCTGGTAATGTTGAAATCAATCTTAAAAATAAAAGTAAAGGACAAGAACAAGTTAAAGCTGTCAAACAAAGGAGTGGAAAGGAAATAAATGTTAGAGTTCAAAACGAGTTTAAGTTGAGAGATAAAATTCTAAAACTAAAAAACCTAAGGAACCAATTCCTAAGGACTTAGAATCACCTATCTCTCCAATTAAGATTAATTTGGAAAAACCACCACCTCCTTTTCCTCAAAGACTTACGCAGCAAAAGTTGGATCAATTTTCAAGATTTTTTGAGATATTTAAGAAGCTTACAATAATATCCCATTTGCAGAATCTTTGGAACATATGTCAAGTTATGCCAAATTTATGAAAGAAGTATAAAATAAATAATGGAAGTTCAAAAATTATGAGACTATCACACTTGGAAAAGTATCTAGTGCAACAATTCAGAAAAAGCTTTCTAAAAAACTTAAAGATCCAGATAGTTTTACCATACATTGTGCAATTTGGGAAAAATTTTGTCGTAAGACTTTATGTGATATAGGAACAAGCATTAATCTCATGTCATTATCTATATTTAGAAGGTTAGGTTTAGGAGAGATATTTCCAACTACTGTAACCTTATGATCCCGATGCTCTATATATATGTTAAATTCAATGTATGCGATTATATGTTTAATTTCCTTTATAATGATTCTTATTTTGCAAAAAAGACAAAAACATGATCCTAAGTAAAAAGCTAGTTAAATTTTTCACTATGAAACAAATAAGAATAAAGTTATAATATTTAATTATGGTATACTATGCAAGTATACGTATCATTATCAAATAATATAGGACTTTTTGATTAAGCCCCGAATGTCGAACCTACAGGGATAACAAATAATATGCAACTTACAAAACAAAAGAAAATATTTAAGAAAATTTTACTTAGAAAAATATTCTTACTTAAAATCTAGATGCTATAATAGGAATGAAAATTTTATTCTTTTTATAAATTTTTTATAACTGAAAATAAAGTAGGCAACTAGTTAACTTAACTAAATACTTCCAAGATGAAGGAAATATAACTAAAATATCTTTTTCCTTATCATGAATCAGTAGCAAGTACATAAATTTTATTGTGGAATTATTCTAATTGTGTTGTGTCAAATAGGAGCAATCATATTCTTTACCCGTACTAGAGATGCTATAATGAACATTGGCTAATCTATAGTTTGAATAGTCCTGAAGACCGGTTAGGTAGGGAAGATATTATCTCTCTTTCTAGAGTTCCCTCTTCTCCCTCCACCTAAGGGCTAACATCTCGTATCACAACCTAAAACTAAAAATCAAATTGAGGGCATTAGCCTGTCACTCTAAAGTCTTCTAATTCTACACCCTCAAAGCTTATTTCCATATTTATTTGTACTCAACCCCATGAACCACATTCTCATTCATGAAATTAAATATGATTCTTACCATTTGTTGATTGAGACAATACCATCTCGGATCTTACATGTTCTCACAATAGGTATTAACATCTTAATTGGCCAAATTAAGAAGAAAATGAAGTACAATGTTTAAAATCATCAAAACTTCTTCTAACATTAAGTTTAATACTTCACATGACTTCTATTAAATACTTAATCACTTATCACTTTAAGAAAAAAAGATAAAGAAAACTACTCAGAATTCTTAAAGAAAACATAACCACACTTGAATTTAAATATAGAAATCATGCACAAAAATAAGAAGTCTAAATTAAAACCAAATGTAGTCACAAAGATAAACACTTATCTCAAATCCTCTCTTCCAAATTTCTTGAAGTTCCTTTGAATTCTCTTCCTTCACTCACAATACAAACTAAAAATCAAAATAAAAAGAAAAGGTGNATCCTTCTGAAGCGGGCAATGGGATTTTGATTTCGGTGACCGACAGCTTCTTACGGGCAACTCCCCCAAACCCCCAAAGTAGCATCAACACCTGTTCCCTTACCTTCAGCAAGCTTTTCCATTTTTTAGGTTGAACCATATTAGGATGATTTCTTTTACAGTACTTTTCCCACAACATCCCAAAGAGAATATTTCTGTCTTAACTTGATCCACTGCTTGCAATAAAAAACATGACTCATATGTTGGAAATTTTTAAATCCCAAATCACTAGCCGCCACAGGTTTACAAAGTTTATTCCAAATGGTTCAATGCATATTCTTATGCTTTCGCTCCCAAAGGAATTTGTTAAAAGTAGTTTCAAGCAGCTTCTAGGTACATTTGAAAAGAGTCACCCTACCCACATTAGATAGAAAAGTACTGGTCCAGTAGTTTATATGGGATGTAACTTTATTAGCCTTTTTATCATGATGATTTTCTTATTTCCTTCATTTAAGTATATGGATGCCCAAATATTTCAAAAGCAAATAAGTAGAGATAAATTTAGTGTAGGTCTTAATCCATCTGCTAGCACTGGTGCTAAACTTTCTCCCTGATAAGTATTGAAAATTCTCCTTGTTGAAAAACATCCCAGCCACCTCTTAAAGATGCTTCAGAATGAGTTGATTCTTCATTACTGCCTGCTTTTTGCCATTAGTGAAAACAATAACATCATCAATGTAAACAAGGTGGATTATAAGTTAAGAAGAGCTGTGTTGAAACCTGAGTTATGGATAATTAGAATAGGCTTGATTCAGAATTATGGAGAAAAAGTCAAAAGCTAGTATGATAATTGTTGGGGATAGGGGGTCACCTTGCTTGATGCCCCAACTAACTCTAAAGAAGCCATGAAAAGTTACATTGATTAAAACACTATAATAAGTGTTTGTTATCCATTTCCTAATAAGATTACAAAATGAAGGTTAAAAACCCCTGACAGATAACACTTGGAAGATAAAATTACGACTAACAGAGTCATATGTGTTCCTAAAGTTTAATTTTAGAATTAAATTGTGACTTATACAAGGTTTATCAAAGTCATGGAGCATCTCTTGGGCTTGGTGTATGTTGTCAATTATGCTTCTCCCCTTAAAAAAAGCATATTTAATGGAACTAATAAGTTTATTGAGGTGAGGTTGGAGCATGCTCACCAAGATTTTTCTAATAACCCTTGAAATGGTATTAGTTAAACAAACTGGTCTGAAATAATTCCATGTGACCTTCTTATTTTCTTTTGGAATTAGAAAAATGGTGGTAAAATAGAAATAACTAGGTAAGTCAGTGCCAAAAAAGAAGCTTTGAATGAGAGCAATTAAATCCACTCTGATAATCTCCCAAGCTTTCTTGTAAAATAGAGTAAAATAACCATCTAGGCATGCAAAATTGTTACCATCAATGCTACTGAGTGAATTTAAAATTTCCTCCTCCTATGGAACAAAGTTGAGATCCAGTTGACTAACATAATCTAGATCGTTAACAAACACATCAGCAAAAATCTCACGATTGTTATCAGAATTGGCAGACAATAAGGATTAACAATGAGCAACAACACTCTAGGCCAAAGTTGGGATCAGTTAACTAATGTCCCTGATCATTTTTAATGATTAATAAAGCATTTAATTGTCTTCTATATTTAATCAAGTCATGGTATTATTTTGAGTTCGTATCCCTAAAGAAAAATTTGTTGGCTGCAACCATCTATTGCAAGTATTTCTCCACCACAACAATGGCATGAAGAAAAGTATCATGGGCTTTCAAAAGAGAAGGTTCATTATCCACTCCATAAGCTTGTGTTTCTTCAAGAGAAGCCAAACTTTGTTCAGCTAGAGAAACTCGCTGATGGATATCTCTAAAAATTTATATATTCCACTTCTTTAGGTGATAAGTTAGACTCTTTTACAGTTTTCATGACCTAGTTAGAATACTCTTTAGATGATAAGAGGGGGCAATCCAACCTTGTCTCACCACATTAAGGAAGTCATGGTGATCTACCCACAAACTGAGAAATCTGAAGGATGGAGCTTGACCTCTATCCATGAAGGAAATCTTTACTTAAAGAGGGGAGTGATTAGAGGCAATCCTTTGAAGGCGATGTACTTGAGTAAGTGGGAAGATATCCATCCAGTTGCTATTGGCTAAAAATATATCAAGCCTTTCCTACACCGTTAATCTTATCCAGGTAAAGGGGGAGCCAAGATACTCCAGATCAAAGATACCAGCTGAAGATTTATTATTGGAAAACTGAAGCATGCTATTAAGATTAGGTGTTCTCCCACCAAATTTTTCACCGCGGTCCACAATGCTACTTAAGTCTCCAACAAGATCTAGTTTCCAGGAGAGCTGGAGCTAATAACCTACATATTTGACCATAGATCCAACTTATAAGCCACGGAATAACCTGCATAAGTAAATTTAGCACACCCAGAAAATTTCTCCAATCTAAAATCAATGTAGAGAAATTGAGAGTTATCAATTAAAATGATGCAATTCAATTCCTTTTCACATAGGAACCAAATTTTATTAGAAGTATTAAAGTAGAAGAAGAAACCAGGAAATTTTCTGCTATATTTGCTGAGATCTTTATTGTCCATAGGTTCAAGGATAACGAATATCCAACATTTATCAACCCTGTGAAGTTAGAGGATTCTGCAAAGTGTGTCAGGGCTATCTACACCCCTAACATTCCAGCATAGAATTTTAATCATGGTGCAAGGATTTCCTTTCCCTAGTTAACCTAGAAAGGGAAGTCTTCAAGGTGATAGATGCATTTTTCTAGGAGCCCAAACTATGTGATTGAAGAAATCCTCCTCTATCTGTTGTGGATCAAGGGCCCCTTCCCCTTCTTCAAACTCTAATTCATAATTTGACATATATAAATCTATGATCAACGATAGAACAAGATCCATTTTGCATCATATCTAACTTGGTTCGGACCGAAGAAGTAATGTCACTTGATTATTATAAAACTGACTGCATGATTTTTCTGTCAGATCCCGCCAGAGCCAGAGTGCCTTCTACTTCTATGAGTAATAGGCCATGAAATAGATCAAAATCATTCTCAACGAATCCATAAGAAGTGATCCAATTTTTTTCATCGTGTTTGGATGAATTTCAAAGTAATATTTTCTTTGGGAAGATGTTTTTGTTCTAAAGCATCTTTCTATTTCCTCCACTATTTCCACACTAACCAATCTTCTTCTATGTTTTGAGCCATTTCCAGCAGCTTATCACCAATAATGTCAACAGTGCAAGAGGTGTGTTGATCATTCACATAATGAGCCACCAGCTCATCCAGAAGACCAACAGTAGAGAGACCCAAACTCCCATCTAGTACAGTAATACTTCTGTTGAGCTCCAATTGTGGTGCACCTTAATCAGTATTACCAAGCTTAGACAAATCAGGATCCACTGAAGATTGGTCATCAAGGTTTATCTTCTACTTCCTTCTAGTTATTTGGACTTGCCATTCTTCCTCTGGTGCTTCTGACATCAGTTGAATTGAAGCATCATCAGTAGGGAAAAAATCAGTGTCTCCCCCTGGGGATGGGGAAAGAGCATTTGGATTCTTTGAGGATTCCACTTGTTTCAACTGAGCATCTTTTCCAACATTTAAAGACAATACATTGTATAAATAGTTGTTGTCATCTTGGGGCTCAATAGGAACCACCTTGTGTAGTACAATTGGCTGCATGGGGAATGGTTGAGGATCATTGCAAGGGGCAGCAGATCTTTTGGAAAGCTAGTAGGATCACCAGAGCCCACTCTTGAAGGTCTCTGAGTAGGATGTAATCTTAACATCTATTTTGAGAATGACCAAAAGTTCTACAGTTATTATAGTAAAAAAGTCCGTACTCCAACACGATGGGTTGCCAATATTCATTATATTCAATTCCCAACCATACCTCCTAAATAACAGTGAGAGTGATATCCACTCAACAAATACCCTTTAAACAAAAGGTCTAGAGAGATTAAATGTGGAGATCTCCAATTTTAGTGGTCTACCTAGTAGGGAAAAAATTGAAAAAAGCACTTGATGATTAAAGAAAGGAAAATTAAGGCCAAGTAACTTGAGTCAAATGGGAATTATAGGTGGTTCTCATGTGGGATCAAAATCCAATGAGCATTTTAGGATCTTCATATGTACCTCCTTAATTAAAATGTATTTCTTTGAAAAAAATTGAGCATAGTATTCTTCTGTAATAAGCTAAGTCACAATGTGTCTCCTATTGAAGAGACCAAATTTCCATCTACCAACTAACTTGAAATCATCAAATGCTATACGAAGTACTTCCATCTTGGGGTGTTCAAACTGAAACTTGCCTATTAAAGTGAACTTATAGTTGTCTGTTAGAGATGCTAGCTCAGTTTAAGAAAAAAAAATGACATTTTTGACAGCCTTCCTAGACCTCATTTTAATCAAGTTACGCTCAGCTGTACCTACCATAGGTTCATGGTAAACCTGAGGAAACACAAGCTTATCCCCTAGAGTAGAACCACCCACCTCTCAAACAACAACCTTTGTAAAGGAGCCCTTACCAAAAAAATTAGGGTTAGTAGTAATTAAGTCCATTGACAACACTTCCAATCTATCAAACAAAAGCTTTAAGGAAGTAGAATGGAAAAACTGGAATGAAACGAAACCCAAACACAAAAATGAAGCTAGAGATAACCAAAACAAGCCAAAGCGCAAATAAAGCCAGTGAAGAAGCCAACAGTAGCCAGTGGAATAGTGCCCAATAAAAAATTTTAAAAAGGAAAATCTGGGAAGAACTCCACAACCAAGAGTTCCAGAACCAGGACACCATGAATCCCCAAACCCTAGTAGAGCATACTCATCACATTAACCCAATTATTAAGCTGTGGCACTTTCAAAAATCTATGGCTAGAGCTCTCAAGCAGTGGAACTGGTGTTCCTTTGGAAATTATTATGAAAGAGTTGATTTTGCTGAAAAGAAGTTAGCTACTTTGGAAGCTAAAGAGGAGAATGGTATAGTGGATGAGCTCCTCTTCTTAAAAGTGATGAACAAGTCCTGTTGGCCACTGACTGGTTTGAACTATTTCCCAGGCAGTAGGGTGCAGTCAATAGATTTATGGAGGGTGATAGAAATACTAATTTTATCATGCCTTTATAAAGTATAGAAGAAAATGCAATGATATTCATAGAATTCAAAATGCTGATGGAGGTTGGATCACTGACTATGAGGACATTGCTAACAATGCTGTATCCTTTTCCAAGATCTCCTCACTGCTCCTACAATTGTACCAATACAGGTGGATCCACAACAGTTTCAGGTCGACCTGGAACACACCAAAGAGCTTCATCTTACTTATACTCCATTTGACTTTAAAATTTTGAATGCTTTACTTAGCATTGACAGCTCCAAAGTGGCTAGACCTGATGGGTATACTTCTGCATTCTTCAAAAAAGTTTGGCCTATAGTAAAGAGTGATGTTGTTGTAGCCATCCAAAGTTTCTTCCTGGGAACCCCTCTTCCTAATTATTTAAGCTCCTCCAGCTATGTACTCATACCCAAAACCCATGACTGCAAGAATTGGAACCAGTTCACGCCAGTAAACCTCACTAATGTCTTTAGCAAGATAATCAGTAAAATTATTATTTTCAGGCTCCAACGTCATCTTATCCATCTCATTAAGCCAAATCAAACTGCATTTGTCAAAGGTAGAACCAATGCTGACAATGTTATACTTGCCCAAGAACTTTTCTTGGACATTGATCAACCTTGTAGGGGAGAATCTCATCGATTAGTTGGATCTTACAAAATCTTATGATACCATCCACGGGTTTTTCATCTTTGACATCCTCAAAGCTAGGGGCTTATTTGATGAATTCTGCTAAATGATCTTCAGATGGATGCAATTCAACATCCATTCTCTCTTGCTTAATGGACAATCACATGACTTCTTTTTATCTAGTAGAGGGATTCAACAAGGAGATCCACTTTCCCCATCTATATTCATTTTGACTATGAACTACCTCTCAAGATTACCTGACCAAGCAATGGCTCAAAAAACTTATGCCAAATATCATCATAGATCCAATGTAGAGGTTACCCAGCAAACATATGCAGATGAGATCATTTTGTTCTCCAAATCCAGCAAAAATGGAAATTAATTCACAAATGTCAAAAGATTTTTGAGGAAACCTCTGATATGGCTTTCAATAGTTCTAAATGCCAACTGTTTTTCAGTAAACACACTAACTCTACAGCTAAACATTGGATTGGACAATTCACTGGTTATTCTACATCACCCACCCCTAGCTTTAAATATTTAGGGGTGCCACTGATCAAGAGGAAAGAAAAAATGATACAATTTGATGATGTCATAGCTAAAATAAATACACAACTTAATTGCTGGACAAATTCTTTCTTATCTAATGGCAAAAAAATTACTCTATTGAAAAACATCTTAACTTCATTCCCTTCTTACATTCTCCAAGCACCACTATGAAGAATTATACTCAATTAGTATTCAAAAGGAGATTCAATAGGTTTTTATGGCCAGGCCAAAGAGAACAATTACATTGGGTCAGCTGGCAAAAAGTAACTAAACCTACATTAGTTGTGGGATTGGGGTTCAAAGGACTTCAACACCTCCAACAGGTGAACAAGTGTAAACACTGGATGAAATTCAGAATGTAGGACACACTCAGAGCCAAATTCATGATGGGCAAATACTGCAAACACTCTCACCCAAATTTAAATGTCAGAAAATTGGGAGACTCCAATATTTGTTTTGGTTTTTAAAGGTCAGGCAATAGGCTGAGAAACTCTTCTTACGGGACCTTGAAAATGGCAGGGTGCATTTGTGGCTAGATCAGTGGCTCCCACAAGACTTGGTTTCACTCAAACCCAATGATTTTGATCCAAATATTTTGGTTGCAGACTACTGGAATGGAGACTCCTGGTCTAAAGAAACTCTTCTTTCAATGTTAGGGGATCAAACTACTACTGATTGTGTATCAAAAATTCCTTTCAACAGAGATCAAAATGACAGGTTAGTTCTAAACTCAAGTAAACTACACAACATATCCAAAGCCATCTACTCCAAATTATTTAACTAGGATTCTATTTATTGGGGAAAAATTATTTGGATTAAATTCCTTATTCCCTCAATGTCCTTCTTCTGCTAAAGAACTTTGCATAAACTCCTTCCAGTTGATGATATACTTAAGCTTAAGGGGTGAGAGGCCCCTCCAAATGTCAGCTATATTGCAATGCTGAGGAATCCCTTCCCCACCTATTCTTTAAATGCAAGTATGCTCAACAAATCTGGCAGACACTAAATTTAGACTTGAATGTAAACCTGATGGCATTGGACTGGTTTTCTCTCTTTTCCTGTTGGCAAGACTGGCACCAAGCAAAGCTAGGAAATAGTCCATTTATTTTGGCTTCGTTTCTTTGGATGGGGCTAGAAATAAGGCAAAATTTGAAGACCACCTCCCCTCAGTGCTTTAAACTGTGGTTAACTGCAAATCATTTATCTCCAAGCTGATCAAGTATAAGTGATTCTCTGATGTATGCAACACCCAGGGCTGCCCTCCCCCAAAAACTTTTTCTGTGTCTAAGGTGTTTTGGTTAAAACCTCTTCACCCTTAACTTAAAGCAAACACTGATGTGAGTTTTAGTGATTCTGGTGCTGGCTTTGGAGGAGTCTTCAGAGACTTTACTAGAACTTTTAAACTCTTTTCTACAATCCAATGATTTCCCAGGATGCCATTGAATTTGAAGCTACTACTCTTTACTGGGAAATCTACATTGTTGTTAAGATGAAATGGGATAACATCCTTGTTGAAATTAATTGTGCGTCTACATTGGGATTTTCTGGAAACTACTGCTACTTTTGTTTGTTCTGGTAGTACAATGGGAGATAAAGAAGAGCTCTTAATGGATTTAAAATTATTGTAACCCACTACTCGGGGGACTTGGTTAGTTATTGGAGATTTTAATAATGTGAATTATCATATTGAAAAATGAGGAGGCAGGCCAATTGATTTAGAGAAAATGATTCTACTTTCTGAGAATATTAATGTTGCTTAAATGGTTGAAAGACCTTGCCAATGTTATTTAAATACTTGGGAAAGAGAGAAACTACATGAAATATTATATAGATTCTTAGTTAATTCTCAGTGGATGGAGACTTATAAATATTCCAAGTTTTCTCTTCTTTCATATACCTGCTCTAATCACAGGCCTTTATTACTATCTATTTCTATTACTAGTTATTAGCTTAAAGAAAGATTTTGATTCTTTAATGTGTGGACTCAACATAATTATTTCCTATCTTTTTTAAAATCTGTATGGACTCCCAATAAAGCACCTTCTCCTTGGACCAGACTTTGGTTAGTTCAGAAATCAGAGGCTAGACATTTTAAATCCTAGAAATGGAATTGTTTAGGTAATCCTTCTCAAAAAGTGAAGGATACTGAAAAGGCAAAGCCTTGGGTCTTATTTTAGAAGAGGAACTTATTTAAGCAAATGCTAATCTTGTTGAAGCTATCAAATAGGAGGAGAAATATTTTAAACAAAAAGTTGCAATTAAGATATTCATAGATGGTGATAAAAATATCAAATTTTATCATGCCCATATATCTTCCTAGCTTAAGCCCATCACTTAAGAATCATTTGATCTTAATTCACTTCCAAGTCATGATGATTAGAGATGTTAGGATTTTTTCTTCATATTATAGAAAAGGCGGCAAGAGAGTTTCTACCTTTTAATCGCATTGTATTTCAATCATACAAACATATTTATTAGGATCAAAATTACCCATTTTCCGTTTGTTAACCATAAATTTTGATTAAGGCACAAAAATCTCAAGTTACCCCTTTGCCTTTGGGGCTCTTTACCTCTTAACTAATTAATCAAAATTCAAATGACTTTGAAAATTTTCAGAGTCTCCTATACATTGGCTATACATGATTTTTATACATAGTGTGGAATTGATTTTCTTAATTTTTTATAAATAATTAATTTACATAAATTACTACAATATATATACACTTAAGAAAATATAGAAATTTACAAAATTATGCAAGCCATCATGATATTTTTCCTAAGCTTCTCCATCCATAACAAAGCTACTAAAATTATTCTAATAACTTTCTAAGTGATCTTTTAAATTATATAATTAAAACAAGCCAAAATATTTATCTTAGCTTAAAAATTAGGGTTAGAAGCTTAGAGGTGTCTTATGACCTTGGAAAATTTAGAGGACATAACCTCTGTCATGAGGAACAAAATTTTAAAATTTCAATCCATGGTGAGCAATACTTGCTCAAAATGAATTAGAATACTCCATAGAGTATTTAATCCATTAAAAAATCAGGGAGTAAGAAAACAATTTTTATTTTTAGTCCACATTACTCTCCTTAGTTCACTGAGAAAGAGGATATTTTTCTTTATTTTTTATTTTTCTAGAGAAAGATATGGATTTTTTATGTTTAAGCATTTCATTAATTCCAAATAATCCATATTTTTCTACTTAAAAATGCGATGCCAACTCATCCTACGGTGGCTCCGAACTCTGATCTGATTTTTTTGTTGCGATAGATTGTGTAAAATTTAAATAAGTATAGTCAATTAATATTCAAATTCTACGCAAGTATACGAATCATTATCAAGTAATAATGGACTCTCTATTTAAGCCCCAAATATCGATCCCACAAGGAAGGTTTAAATTGGAATGATAAATTTGCTAGGAAATTCACAGAAAGTCAATTGAAATCACTATCACTAATTTCAATTATTAAGATGTAATCAAAATTAAATTTCTAAACTATTATCAAATCAAAAATGCAAAGTTTAAAACAGTAAAATCTAATTTATTAACTATGTTTATGTAACAAAGATTTTTATGTGAAAAAACATCCTTCCCACTACAATGAAGCTATGGTAAAATGAGATGAGATAAATGAGATTCTTATGTGAAAAAGCATCCTTCTCACTACAATGAGGCTATGGTAAAATGAGATGAGATAAATGTTCATAATATGTATATTGCCAAATAGGAGCAATTTTAATTCTCTACCCTGATACATTGCATAAAAAATCATTGACTAATCTCAGTGTTTAGTCCCTAAATCCGTGGCTAGGCTTTGAGGATACTGGCTCCCACTCTAGAGGTCCCACTTCCCTTCACCTGAAGGCTAGCCCTCGCTTCAGTTTTTAAACAATAAGACCGAATTGAAGATTTTAGTCTGTCACCCTAAAGGTTCTCCAATTCTACACCCAACAAAGAATATTTTCCTATTTATATGCACTAATTCCATAAACGATGTTCTCCACCATGGAATCAAATGTGATCCTCACTCTAATGTAAAACTCATACTCCATTTCCCGTATCATATGTTTCATAACACATTTTAACAGTTCAATTAGCCAGATCAAAAAGTAAATTAAGTTTGGAGTTGAAAAATTATCACAATTTATTTTATATTTTATTATTGGCACATCCATATTATCACTTCATTTCACCATAACTCAGAGTAGGGAGAAATATAGAGAGAACTACTCAGAATTCTTGCGAAAGAAATAAGAAAACATAAATTTCATATATAAAAGAAAGTTCATACAACACTGGTAAACAAATAATACTTAGCTGAAAACTCTTTCTCAAAGAAAATCCTTTGTAGTCTTTCCTTAGAAATACAGAAAGAAGATATCTCTCACTTTTCTCTTTCTCCAACAGTCTTACAGAGAGTTTCACACTAAATCTCACTACAAAAATTCTAATATATGAAAGAAAATTCAATAATTTACTCTGATATGGTAGTGGAATGGAATGATGTGGTGCGAAAAATGAACTTAGAGGAGTGAAAAACGTAGAGGAGCACTTTTTCTGATGAAATTTGGCCCCAAATAGAGCTCAAGTTCAGTTCTCCAAGAGGTGCCTCCAAAAACTCTTCAAAAAGTCATCCAAATACATCGAACCTTCTAGAAATGGGGTATGCACCTACTTTGTCGCTATCGGCACTGGTCTGACGCTATCGATGCTGAGTAAAAATCTCCAGCCTTAAGTTGTGTTGCGCCATTGGTGCTTACTTCGGCGTTGTCGGTGCTGAGCATTTCTTCAAAAACGTAATTTTGACTCTAAATTTCATCCTTTTTGCTTTCTTTTTGCTTTAAGCCCTAAAAATCAACAACCTGCAAGAAAACATCAAAATACTTTCCATTAAAGTGCAATATCTTTAAAAATAAGTATAAAATATGGGTCTAAAAATGCATATATTTTTGGTGTATCAAAATCCCCCAAACTTAATGGTATAAAATATGGGTCTAAAAATGCATATATTTTTAGTGTATCAAAATCCCCCAAACTTACATGTTACTTGTCCTCAAGGTAACTTCTCTACTACATAAAAAAATATGGTTTATGATAAAGAATTTAACTTTTAGATTTCCAAATTTTACTTCTCTAAATATAATAGTTTAACTTAAAATAAATTCAAAAAGTTCCAGTTAATACTAAAGGTGTAAGGATATTCAGTAATTAAGTCTAAGGTTTCTAATCCTCTATTTCTTTTAAGCAAAATTCAATTTATCATGTTAAAGTCACTTAGAAAATTCATATGAAAAAGTACTTCATAAAACTTTATTAATAATTAAGTTAGTATTCAAATCAAAAGTTTAGAAAATGTATCTAAGTCTTTTTCCTTAAATTGATTCATGTGAAGCCATTTTTTAATTAGGCATCTCCTCAAGCTTCTCCCCATATTTTTTCTTTTTCTTTTCTTTTTTTTTTCTTTTCTTTTTCTTTTTTTTGTTTTCTTTTTCTGAGGATTACTATTTAATGATTTTGAACTTCACTATCCTCTTTTAAAGTTAAAAACTTTTTACATTTTTTTTTCACTTTTCAAATGTATATTAACTTAAGTTTTCATAAAGTTTAATTATTTTCTTTTTACATGAATTTCTTTAAGATTTTTAATACTTCAAAAATACAAATTACCTTTACTAAAAATAGAAAAATATAGTCTTATTCTCTTTTACCAAATATCTTAGCCTCTAGAAATAACCTTTATTATTGAACATTTTTACTTAAATTTACTATATATTTAAAAACATAAATATAGTTATCCAAAGTTACTCTCTAATACCAAAGGTCATGTTAAATTTAAAATTTTGAAAATATAGTTAAGTGAGGACAAATCTTTTCTAACAATGATATTTCTTCTCCCCTCCATACTTAAATTTTCAAAAGATTTTTACATGAAGAACTTTAAAAATAAAGGGTAAAAGAATATAAAAAAAAATTCATACCTGTTGGAGATTTTGATTTTTGAACATAAATTTTGAAATGCTGCATGTGCTAATATGAAAAATACAAGGCTAAAAACATTAAATTGCACATAATATATATAAAATTTGCTGAGAAAGAGCTAATCAGAATACATAACAAAGTGTTGAAAAAAACAACAGAACTAAACTAAATTCTAAAAATGAAAATAGTTTTCCACATTATAGTTTAACACAACCTTATAAACAAAGCCTCAACATCATCACAACACAAACAATATAATCATACAGTACAAACACAAACAAACAAATAAAATAGATCACCAGTCATTATCTTTCTCATCATCGACATCTAACTTCTGCTGCTGATATGGAGTATAGGTAGGGTGAATAGGGAACTGAACTGTATGGTCACCCCTCAGATATCTCACTAAAGCATCGTCATAAGCAGCATCATATTCAAATTTTTAGCAAATCAGATCATCAGTGTGAGCATTTTTAGCCTCCATGATCTGCATCATATGTTCTATCCTCAAAATATCTTCATCTTGAATCATCATCTAGTTCAACAACTCGCTGTTGCTGGGGTCACTTGAAGTAGGCTCACTAGAGGTTCTAGAAGTAGAAGGAGTATCCCTGGCTTGTCTTCGAGATCCCTAATCAACTTGGGACTCATAAGTCTTGATTTTGGCAGGCCCAATTAGTCTTTGAGGCTCAATCTACTCCTCATCAAGTCTAAAATCAACTATTGCCTGCTCATAAAGTGTATAAATCAGAGCAGGGTGAGCCAATCCACCAGTGGTCTCTCCCAGAGCAATAGATCGGGTGTTCATATAAATGATAGAGCCTACATTTATGTCTGTCTCCTGTCGAATACAAAAGTTCAGGATGGCTCCATCCTTGGTTACTTCGCTATGATGATTCGTTGGAATCATCCTCCCAGAAATAAAATAATGTCAGGTCTTAGATGCTACATTTAACATAGAAAGGGGAAAGTTAACTTTAACTCCTTTCTTTATTTTTCAAGCCCCTTTTTCACTAGTTAGAAAATAATTAACTTCATCTGATGCCTGATCTGTAGTAGAATAAGAATGATACTGGCATCTATACATCTTCTAACTGATAAAACTCATTAATTTTTCTTGGAGTAAACTCCACCCTTTTTCCTCGAACAAAAACAAAATCATCAGAAGCTTCAGGAAGGTTGGCATAAAATTCCATTACAATCCCAGCTATCGCATCGACAGTAAAATAACAAAAATTTTCCTACTATCGAGCAGTAATCAAACGTTCAACTTCTCCTCCCGGATTTTAAAAACCTCAGTCCTGAATCACTTTTTTATATTCTTGCAAACTATGAAATCGAGCACTGGCTCTAAAACTAAAAAATCTCTGCTCGTCATATTCTATTTCTTTTGCTCGATCTAGGTTCCATAGGAAATCTAAAAAGATTTGAAAAATTTTGAATAAATCCCAAAATTCCAAAAATCAAAATGTAAAATATTTTAAGCTTCAAATCACTAAATAAGAGTTCATCACCAAAGGATTTTCTCAAAAATTTCTCAAAAAATTTCCATATATTCAGATCCATGCAATGTGAGATTAATCGTTGGTGAAAACAAAAAATTTTTGGTGTAAAGTGTAGCTTTTACCTAAAGAAGATGAAATCCGAAGTCTTTTACCCTCTAAATCGCCTCAAATCCGCCCAAAATGAAGCCCTAGCCACCCAAACCAAAGGTTGAAGATGAATTAAGCGTAAAAAATGGTGGCCACAGTAAAAATTGTAAATTTTTAGGGGTTTAATCTGCTGTTGGGTCCAGGGCAACTTAGGCGCCAAAGCCAGAGCCGTCGACACTGAAGGCCCGAAAAATTCTTTATTTTGATTTTTTTAATTTTCAAATTCTTATCAACTTACTCAAAAAAATTTTAGTATTTTAGACACAAATTTTTATCTAACAATAATTTACAAACAAAACATTTGACAAACACCAATTTTCACAAACAACAACAAACTAACTTTTATATATGTAAGTACACTTTTTACAAACACATTTTTTTAATTGCACAATCAAACATATTAAAAAAACTAATTATAAATCAGCGTCGAAATCAAGTTCCAACACTAAACGTTGTCACAAAACTATATACACAATCAAAACTCAGAATTCTAAAGCAAAAACAAACCAAATCAAATCAAATCCACACAATTATACTAAATATATATAATGTTCTAAAATAGATAGAAAATTTAAAGTCTTCAATTATTACGCCTCTTCTTTAGTGCTTTCTCCACCTCTGATACCTCCCATAGATTGGTAATGAACATATAAGTTGTAGAAGGATCAGTACGAGAATTGATCTGTAAAATTTTCTTCGATCCACCCATTTTCTTTAAACATCCGAACTAATCCTACTTCAAAAGTTTCAGTGTGATCAAAATTTTCTTTTATTCTCCAATCTAGGTGATCAAAAAGGTATTTAAGATCTCCTACTGCATTTATAATAATTTGAAGTTGCCTTTCAATTTTCTTCAATTTCTTTTCCAAAGCAAGCAAACTTCCAACTGTTGGTGGTATTAATGGAGTTAAAGCATGTGAAGATTGATCTATGATGGCTTATAATACTTCATTTCCATTTCCAAAATAATTCTCATCAACAGGGATCATGGGATTCCAAGGTAATAAAGCATTTTCCCAACTTTCATATGGCACTTGGGCTTGACTGCAAATAAAAGAGATGGTAGATGGATGCCCAAGTCCATAAATTTGTCCATTAGTAAGGATACCCATAATAGATTGAAGTATAATAGACCCTATATAAAAATGGTTTTTTTATTTGATTGCAATAATTTAAAATAGCATATTCTTTGGTGACTCTACTAATTTTCATAGTAGGGAGTAACTTTACAGCACTAAAGAAACTTCATTGCTTCGAGATTGGATTAAGTAATGAAGTGGAGAAACTAACATATCCTTCATCTCGTACCTCCCACATCTCACTTTGATCCATCAGAAGACTATACCTGTCTTGCATCAAATTTCGTGTAGGAATGAACTTTGTATAATGATAGATTTGAACATTTTCTATCATATATAATTCATTAATCATTGCAGAAGTAAATGGTATAGTCTTACCTCATACGAAGACAATGCCTTGAGTAATTCCATGTAAGTTTGCATAAAACTCCTTCACCACAGATACGAAAACTGCAGACGTAGTGTAACACAGAACTTCCCAACGCCTTTACAGAATGATCTTATCAATTAGACTAGTTTGATTGATCACTCCATGATTAACAAATCCTCTTTCCTTGATCAATCTCCTCTTCGTAAAAACTTTATTGTATAATTGTTGTGCGTCAAAACTAATAAACTTTCTTTTGTTGAAAATTCCATACCTCAAAGTATTTCTAGAATTGGAAGCCATAGAATCCAAAAATAGGAAGTCTCTGGGCGTCCAAGAATGTTTCTAGGCCTTTTTAAACTCTTTTCAGCTGTAATTATGAAGTGAAATAGCGCCAAAACCCGCCAAAAGTCGTCTAAAATTGTCCAAATGTACTCGGCACTCTCGGCGCTCCCGATTGGCACTGTTGGTGCTAATGTTCATTATTTTGGGCACCGTCAGCACCCATTCTGGCGCTATCAGCGCCAATGGCCAAAATTGTGACTTTCATTTTTTTTTGTTTCAATTCGATTCCAATTTTTCCTCCAATACCAATATTTGACTTAATTTATAACAAATTAAATTGTGTAGGATTATTAACTACTAATATATAAGACACTTTATCAAACAAAATAGTAATACATAACAATATAAGTATGAGTTGCCTCCCACAAAGCGTTTAGTTTAACCTCGTCAGCCCAACATACCATTTATTTAGTTGGGTTGACTTAACGTTAAAACTTCTTTAAACTGAGATATGTGTCCTTGATAATAACATTTCAAACAATTCCCATTAACTTTAAATATCTTTCTAGTGTTAGGATCTTTAATAATAACAGTTCCAAAATGATAGACTTTAATCACTTTAAATTGTCCTAACCATCTAGATTTTAGTTTTCCTAGAAATAATCTCAATCTTGTATTATATAGTAGAACTTCTTGTTTAGGTTAAAATTTCTTCTAAATAATCTTTCGATCATGTCATATTTTCATTTTCTCTTTATAGATTCTCGCATTATCATATGCTTTATTTCTAATCTACTCAAGTTCATTGAGTTACAATAACCTTTTCTCAACAGCTTTTTTTAAATTAAAATTAAATTTTTTAATAGCCCAAAATGTTTTATGTTCCAATTCTACTGGTAAATGACATTTTTTTAAAAAAAACAATCTATGTGGGAGATTCCTATATGAGTTTTATAAGCAGTTCTGTAAGCCCATAATATAGTATCTAGTCTAGCAGACCAATCCAATTTATAAGGATTTACAGCTTTTTCTAAAATGTGTTTAATTTCACAATTTGATATTTTTGCTAGACCACTAGCTGAGGATGATAGGCAGTAGAGAATCTATGCAATTTATCATATTGCTTGATCAATTTTTTGATTCTCTTATTCCTGAAATGAGATCCTCCATCAGTAATGATTACTCTCGGCATTCCATATCTTGTAAAAATTTTTTTAATTAAAAATTTAGAAACACACCGATCGTCACATCTAGGCATAGCTATAACTTCAATCCACTTAGAAATATAATCAACAGCAAGTAATATATATAAATTTCCAAATGAAGCCATAAATATTCTCATAAAGTCTAATCCCCACACATAAAAAATTTCAACTTCTAATGTGTAATTTAGAGGCATTTCATTTATTCTAGAAATATTTCCTACTCTTTGACATCTATCGCATGTTTTAATATATTCATTAACATCNACAAATTCAGAATCATGGCATCTTTCAATTATCTGTTGAGTTTCTTCATAAGACACACATCTTCTAATAATAAGAATCTTTACATTATTTATATAAATATGGGTCATCCCAAAAATAGAAATTTGAATCATATATAAATTTCTTTAATTTATTGTTTATACGCATATGGGTCATCCCAAAGATAGTCTTCTGAATTATAAATATTTTTTTTTTAATTTTGGATTCTTGATATCAGGTGGTAGAACATCACTTACAATATAGTTTACTATATCAGCATACCAGGTACATCCATTTCATCAATACTATATAAATATTCATCAGAGAAATTTTCTAAAATTTCATTTGCAAAATTAGTTTGTATTTCTATTTCTATTCTAGACAAAGGATCAGCTATTTCATTATCATTTTCCTTTTTATCAACCACAGTAAAATCAAAATCTTGCAATAGAAGTATCTATCTAATTAATCTTGGTTTAACAACCTTCTTTTGCATTAAGTATTTAATAGCAGAATGATTTATATGCACTACACATTTAGTTCTAATTAAATAAGGTCTAAATTTATCAAAGGCATAAATAATAGCTAATAACTCTCTTTCAGTAGTAGTATAGTTAGTTTGAGCATTATTTAGAGTTTTCTAGCATAATATATAACTTTAAAACCGTTATCATCTCTTTGTCCTAATACTCCCCAATAGCATAATCACTAGCATCGCACATTATTTGAAATGGTTTCTCCCAGTCAGGTGGTACTATTATAAGTGCAGTGATTAATTTTTTCTTTAATAATTCAAATGTTGTTAAGCCTTCCTCATTAAAATCAAATTTTGTATCTTAGGGGTTTAGTTATTTTTGAAAATTTTTTATGTAGGGTCTGTAAAAGCCAGCATGTCCTAGAAAACTTCTCACTCCTTTAACACTATTAGGAGGTGGTAATTTTCAAATAAAATGGATTTTTGCAGGATCTACCTCCATGCCTTTTTTAGAAATTTTATGCCCAAGAACAATACCTAATGCAACCATAAATTGACATTTTTCCCAATTTAAAACTAGGTTGATTTTTTCACATACTTCCAGAACTTTTTCTAAATTATTAAGACATAACTCAAACAAAGTCTCAAATACAAAAAAATCATCCATAAACACTTCCATTCTATGCTCTATAAAATTGTTAAAAAATGACATTATGCATATTTGAAATTTTGCTGGTGCATTGCATAGTCAATAAAGGCATTCTACGAAAAGCAAATGTTTTGTATGGGCTTGTAAACGTTGTTTTCTTTTGATCCTCTGGAGTAATTGGAATTTGGTGATATCCGGTATATCCATCTAAAAAGCAATAATATTTTTTCCCAGCCAATCTATCCAACATTTGGTATAGAAAGGGTAAAGGAAAGTGGTCTTTTCTGGTGGTCATATTTAGTTTTCTATAGTCAATGCAAATTTGCCAACCAGTTACTTGTCTTATTGGTATTAATTCATTTTTCTCATTTTTTTCAACAGTCACTCCTCCTTTCTTTGGAACTCGGAGAATTGGGCTTACCCAAGCACTATCTGAAATATGATATATAATTCCAACATCTAACCACTTTAAAATCTCTTTTTTAACAACTTCTTTCATTATTGGGTTTAATATTCTCTGAGGATCCGCTTTAGGTTCATACTGTTCATCTAATAAAATTTTGTGCATACAAATTGAAGGATTACTTCCTTTAATATCTGCTAAAGTCCATCCAAAAGCCTTTTTATACTTTTTCAACATCTTTATCAACTTTTCTTCCTGATTTCAGTTAACTCAGAAGATTTAATAACAGACAATGTAGATGACTCTTCTAAACATACATATCTTAAATGGGCAGGTGATATCTTCAATTCAAGTTTTGGTGGTTTAATACTTGAAGGAATAAGATTTTACTATTATTTTGCAGTAAGTCTAATGCTTCAAATTTGCCCTGAATATAATACAAATCTTCTTCTTTTACTTCATCTTCAGAATCAAAAATTTCTCCTTTCTTTAATTTATCTTCGAACTCATTCTTAAATTGCTCATTACTTAGATAATCAGCTAATTCCATCCTTAAACATTCATTATATTTTTCTATTACAGGATATTTCATAGCTTTTGCTATATTAAATTTCACCACTTGATCGTTAACCCTCATTATTAATTCTCCCTTTTCTACATCTATTACAGCTCTCCCTGTTGCGAGAAATGGTCTCCTTAAAATAATAGGAATCTCTTTATCTTCCTTCATATCCAATACTATAAAGTCTATAGGGAAAATAAATTTATCCACTTTACTAACACATCTTCTATAACTCTTTTTGGATAAGTTAAATCAGCTAACTGAAGAGTTACAGTAGTAGAGAAAATTTCTCCCAAATCTAAACATTTAAAAATTGATAAAGGCACAAGATTGATACTAACTCCTAAACACATAAAGCTTTTCCATAAAACTTTTCTCCAATTGCACAAGGTATAGTAAAACTACCAGGATCTTTTAATTTTTCAGGAAGCTTTTTCTGAATAATAGCACTGCACTCTTTACTGAGTGCAACGGTCTCATGATCTGTAAACTTTTTTTTCTTGTTTAATACATCCTTCAAAAATTTCACATAACTTGGCATTTGTTCCAAAGCTTCAACAAAAGGAATATTTATCGTTAACTTCTTAAGGATTTCTAAAAACTTTGTAAATTATATATTTTTATTCTTCTGCTTTGGTCTTTGAGGAAACGGAGGTAATGGTTTTTCAACAGGGACCTGTGTTTATTCATTTTCCTGTTTACCATTTTCCCATTTCTTCCTTCTCTTCACAAACTTCAGCTCTTTGGATCCTTGCTTCAACTTCTTTTCCATTTCATAATTGAATAGCTTTAATTTTCTCTTTAATTTGATCTTTTGGATTAACTTCTATAGTACTTGGAAGAATTTCAGAAGATTTTTTACTAAGTGCAGTAATAATATGTCCTAATTGATTTTCAATATTTCTAATAGTAGTCCCTTGATTTTGTATTTGATTTTCCATATTCAGCATTAGTTCTTCCATCGTCAACTTCTTTTCCTTAACTTGTGGGTTAGGTTTGGAGTTAAATCCTGAAGGATATTAAGGTCAAAATATAGGATTTCCTTGATTTTTCAGATTTCCCGATGGATTCACCAAATTATTATAATTCTTCCAATTAAAATTAGGGTGATTTTTTCATTCAGGGTTAAAATATTTAGCATAGGGAATGTCATTTTCATTATTTAAAGCGTTTAAAGTTTCATAAGATGATTGAGTATCAATAATCTGTCCTAGTGAATTCTCCTATAATACTGAGGGTATTTGAGAATAATTCACTCCCATTTGATCAATCTTTTTAGAAATAGCAGCAATTTGAGTGCCCAAAATAGACATTCCATCAGAATCATGAATACTAGTTACTCTCTTAGGATTTACCCTTTTAGAGGGTCATTGAAAATTAATAGTAGTCATTTCTTCAATTAAAGATTATGCTTCATCAAAAGGTTTTGACATTAATGAACCACCCACAATAGCCTCTATAATAGACTTAAGTGATCCTACTAATCCATTGTAAAATGTTTGAATTATTAACCAATCTGGTAAAGCATGGTGTAATTTCTAAGAAGATCTTTAAATCTTTCTCAGGCTTCATATATCGATTCACCTTCAAACTGACAAAAAGATGTAATATCATTTCTAGGCTTAGCGGTTTTCGAGGGTAGAAAATATTTAGCCAGGAATTTTTGTGATAGTTCTCCCCAAGTTCTAATAGATCCAGGTGCTAATGAATTTAACCAAGCTTAAGCTTTGTCCCTTAAATAAAAAGGAAAATTTCTAAGCCTGACATCATCATTAGACACTCCATTATATTTAAAAGTAGCACATATTTCAAGAAATATCTCTTAATGAAAAAGGAAAAAGTCTAAGACTAACAACATCATTAGACACTTCGTCATATTTAAATGTAGCACAAATTTCAAGAAAACTAGCAAGACATAAGTTAGGATTTTCAGTAGGTGATCCTCCAAATTGATTATTTTGTTACATCTAGATAATAGCAGGTTTAAGCTCAAATGAACTAGCAGCAACATCAGGATTTTGAATAGTCAAGTGAAGTTCATATGCTGTCAGATTTGCATAATCATTTAAAGGTCTTTGTCGATTTTCATTTATTGGATTATCTAAGTTATTCACCATTTCTTTTAAATTTTTTATTTCTCTTTGTTATTTTTGAATTTTTCTAATGGTACGTTCTAATTCTGAATTGTAAGGTACTAAACCTTCAGATTTAACATTTCACATAAATAAATAAAGTAAGCAAAGTAAAATAAACACTCTAATAAAAATATTTATTTTTACATTTTTTATTTTTAAATTTTTTTATGGTATATACATTATCTCTAAATTTCCTAATTTATCAAAACTATTTAATTTAACGGTTACCTTCCTCGACAACGGCGCTAAAAACTTGATCCGATTTTTTTGTTGTGATAGATTGTGTAAAATTTAAATAAGTATAATCAATTAATATTTAGATTCTATGCAAGTATATGTATTGTTATCAAGTAATAATGGACTTTTTTTAAGCCCCAAATATTGATCCAATTGGGAAGGTTTAAATTGGCAATGATAAATTTGCTAGGAAATTCATAAAAATTCAATTGAAATCACTATCACTAATTTCAATTGTTGAGATGTAATCAAAATTAAATTTATAAACTATTATAAAATCAAAAAGTAAACTTTAAAACAGTAATTACTAATCTATTAACTATGTTTATGTAACGAAGATTTTTATATGAAAAAGCATTCTTCCCACTATAATGAACCTATGGTAAAAGGAGATGAGATAATTGTTCATAATATGTATTATGCCAAATAAGAGCAATTTTAATTCTCTACCCTGATATAGTGCATATAAAATCATTGGCTAATCTTAGTGTTTAGTCCCTAAATCCGTGGCTAGGCTAGGAAGACACCGGCTCCCACTCTAAAGCTCCCACTTCCCTTCACCTAAAGGCTAGCTCTCGCTTCAGTTTTTAACAATAAGACCGAATTGAAGATTTTAGTTTGTCACCCTATAGTTTCTCCAATTATACACCCAACAAAGAATACTTCCCTATTTATTTGCACTTAATTCCATGAACGATGTTGTCCTCCATGGAATCAAATGTGATCCTCACTCTGTTGTAGAACTCATACTTCATTTCCCGGATCATATGTTTCACAACACATTTTAACAATTCAATTGGTCAGATCAAAAAGTAAATTAAGTTCGGAGTTGAAAAATCATCAGAATTTATTTTCAATTTTAATATTGGCACATCCATATTATCTCTTCATTTCACCATATCTCAGAGTATGGAGAAAAATAGAGGGAACTACTCAGACTTCATGAGAAAAAAGAGAACAAAACACAAATTTCATATATAAAAGAAAGTTCATACTACACTGATAAAAAAACAATACTTATCTGAAAACTCTTTCTCAAAGCAAATCCTTTGTCGCCTTTCCTTAGAAATGTAGGAAGAAGATATCTCTCACTTTTCTTCTTATCCAACACTCTTTTAGAAAGTTTCACACTAAATCTCACCACAAAAACTCTAAACTATGAATGTAAAATAAAAAACTGACTCCAATATGGTAGTGGAATGGAGAGATGTGGTGCGAAAAATGAACGTAGAGGATTGAAAAACTTAGGGGAGCACTTTTTCTGATGAAATTCGGCCCCATATAGAGGCCAAAGTCGGTTTTCCAATAGATGCCTCCAAAACTCTTTAAAAATCATCCAAATACATCGAACCTTCTAGAAATGGGGCCTGCACCACCTTTGGCGCCATTGGCGCTGGTCTGGCGCTGAGTAAAAATCTCCAGCCTTAAGTTGTTCTACGCCGTCGACGCTGACCTCGGCGCTGCTGGCGCTGAGCGTTTCTTCAAAAACATAATTTTGACTCCAAATTTCATCCTTTTTGCTTTCTTTTTGCTTTAATCCCTAAAAATCAACAACCTGCAAGAAAACATCAAAATACCTTCTATTAAAGTGCAATATCACAAAAAATGAGTATAAAATATGGGTCTAAAAATGCATATATTTTTGGTGTATCCTCACACGCATCACTTTGCCATTTGACGTTGCCTTCTACTTCAGCTATCACGCAACCCGGCTTTTCGCTCTAAGGGTTCATCTAACTTGATCTCTTCCGTCCAACCAATTCACGCGCAATCGAACGGCTCCCTGTCATCATCCCCAAAGGACCTAACCCAAGAGTCATTCACACTAAAACCTTAAGATCTCGTCTAGACTCAACCAAAAAGCATGGGGTTTGTTCCTATACCTTCATCTACTCAAGACGAGTATATCTATATGGACTATACGTATGAAATATAATAAATACGTAAGGAGAATCAAAATAGGCTCGAATTAGGGTTGAAGTTTAATACCTTTGCTTGAGAGGTGAGGCCTCAATCAGATTATTTTGGTAGCTTTGATTGGGTCCAACGAACCTCTAGATGAAGTCTTAGGTCCTAGTGAATTGTTTAGATATGCTTTCTACCAAGCTCGATTTCATGTGTTGGTCTAGAGTTCTATTAGAGGTCAGAGGGGGCTTCTGTGGGGGATCAACTCCTCTTGCTCTAGTGATGGTGTGGGCACAGTTAATTTGAGTTTGGTGAACCGTGGAGGTGTGTGGAAAAATGTCCTGGTTTGAGCTAGATTTTTGAATTCAAAATTGAGCTTCTATAGTGGGAAACAGAGAGGGAAAGTGGTGGGATTGAGCTAAGGTGTTCTCAGAGAGTCTTTGGAAGCAAATGGGAGAAGTTTCCCCAAGGATTTTGCTTACCTCCCATTTGGTCATGGAGGGGCCAATTTAAAGCCATGGCTTCCTGGTGGAGCTCAAGACTTGACAGTGAGTGGTAAGGCTTGCTGAGGAGGAGTGAAGAAAAGCACAAGAATTTAATTGTAGTTAGCCAAGTCAAGGAGTTCAAATTATGGGTTTTGGCCATTTGGGCTCCTTTAGGGTAACTATTTTTGGTGGCTGAGGTGGTGGCTAGCTAGGGTTCAGTCACCTCTTGGCTCAGTGAGGTCAGGAAAAGGTTAATTATGATTTACTCCAAATGGCAAGTGATGACAAAAAAGTATTTTAAAAATGAGGCTAAATATGGCTAAGATCCCTTAAATCAAGGAACCATTGGTCCATAGCTCACCAAGGTGGTTTAGGTGGGTTTAGGCTTGTCAATAGAGTCCAAATGGTGGTTCTGGTGACATTAATTTTGTCACTTTGGTATGGCTAAGTCCATTTTGGTGAAGGGGTTCAATTTGGGTCAAATTTTCTTCAATTTGGGTTTGGGTTATGCTAGCCTTGACATGGATCCCAATTAATTGATCAATTTTGTGTGGTTGATTCTCATGAGAAGGTTAGAGAAGAATTGGAGTGGTTTTAAATTGATTTGGTAGGTCAAATGGAAGGAATTTGAGCATTTAGTCAATTTGGGGACGTTGAGTTAGACTTGGGTTTAGGTTAGGCTAGAGTTGGAATGAGTCCAAATTGAGAGCTTAAAACAATATTAGGTATGTCATGAAAAGTTTTTAACATTAATTGGGCACCAATTTTGGGGTTAGAACATTCAATTTGGTGGGATTTGGACACATGGCTAAATTGGGGCAAATTTGGGGATTTTAGATTTGAGTTGAAATTGAGTGAAATTGAAGCTTGATTAAGAACAAATGAGAGCTCAATTTGATTATCAGGAATTTTCAAAGAGTTTGGGATCCAAATTGAGGCAATTGAGTGGGCTATGGGGTTCAATTGGGTGAGATTGGATCATACGGTCAAAATTGGGGGTTTTGGTTTGGATCAAAATTATGCTCAAAGTATGGGCCAATTAAGCTTAAATTTGGTTTGAAATAAGCAAAGGAATGATGAGTTTGAGTTTATAATTGAAAATTGGGAAAAATTGGCATAAAATTGATGGACATTTGGGGTGAATTTAGAGAAAGTTGGCCTTTAGGGGCAATTTGGGGGTTTTTGTAAAAGTTGTTCAAATTGATCAAATTGAGTTTAATGAAAGGGTTCAAATTGGTTTTGGAGACATTTGACATGATGTTTAGGGTTTTTGGAAAGTTTGAGCCATCAAGGGTATTTTTGTAATTTTGGCTGATTTGTGGGTATTTTGGAAAATTGGGTAGATTTGTGGAATTTTGGGCAATTTGGGTAGTTTTAAATGTTTTGAGATGACTTTTGAACAAATTTGAGTGATTTGGATAATTTTGGGAATATTGGTCAAATTTGGGATTTGGGGGTGTTTTGGTAAAGGTGAGGTGCCAACCACCCTATTTGAGCCATGGGCCAATGGAATCCTATACTTTGGGTCCTTCATGTACTGGTCTAAGCTAGACTTTATCCTAGGGATAGTGGGTAAAGGGGACCATCTACATGAGTCTCCCAAAGGGTTAAGGGGTCAAAGCCAACAAATTTTGATTTATGTTTGTGAGTGGGATGTGAGTGAAAGTGAGTGTAAGTGTCTAAGTGAGTGTATTAGCTCTAGACCAACACCCAAGGTTAATGCTAAAGCCAAGTAGTCTTATAGATATGCCCCTTGAGCTCCAACATATTGACCGCACCTACTAAGTGTTAGAGGTTAGGACCAACTTGTGGAACTTCAATTCGAGCAAAGTAATGTTTAGAATTTATAATAGTGAGGGTTTCTTTACTAGTCCTCTATGAATAGTCAACAAAAAGTTCTACGGCTAGATTCTAAGCTACTAAAGAGGAAACTAGACTTTAACCAAAAGTGAGGTCAATAGTTCACTAAGACAATACCATTATAAAACTTACATGTTCTCACAACAAATATTGACATCTTAATTGGCCAAATCAAGAAGTAAATCAAGTACAAGGTTTAAAATCGTCATAACTTATTCCAACATTAAAAAGTAATACTTCACACAACTTCCATCAAATACTTAATTACTTATCATTTTAAGGAAAAATATAAAGAAAACTACTCAGAATTCTTAGAGAAAACACAACCACACTTAAGTTTAAAAGTAAAAATCATGCCAAAAAAACAAGAAGTCTAAATTAAAACCAAATGTAGTCACAAAGATAAAAACTTATCTTAAATCCTTTCCACCAATTTCTTGAAGTTCCTTTGAATGTATTCTCTTCGTTTCTCTTACAATAATGTCTACTAACAGACTAAAACTCCTATCTTCTTCTCTCTAAAAAGTATCTGAATTAATCTACGAGAGAGAGGCATCAATGGCGTGGCGATGGGTGCTAGAGAAAATGTAGGAGAGTGTTTAGGACGCTGGAGGGACGTGTGTGAGAGCGTTCTTCAATCCAATCCAAGTCTTCTCTTATAATTTTCAAAAAGGTTCCCTTGTGTGTCTTTAAAATGTGTCCACATTTAACGAATTTTCCATAAGTTGCCACCTTTGAAAAGTCAATTGGATGTATTTTTCTGTCAATTAACCATATTCCACATTTTCACCAATAGTTTCTTTAAACACCTTTTCAAAAACACATCCAAATTCATTGAATCATCAAGTAACTACCTCTAGAGTTTAAGAGCGAGGTATGTGTCTCTTAGGCGTAGCCTTCTCAGTTTTACTGGCACTTAAGAACCAATTCTGAGGGCTTAGGCGCAACAATTCATTTACAAACATTTTTCATTTTTGCTCCAAATTTGATGTTTTTTCACTCCTTTCACTATTTTTCATCCATTTGATTGTACCTGAAAGAAAAACACACAAATATCTTCTATTAAAGTGCAATATATCAAAAATATGTATAAAAATGTGTACATAAATGCTACATATTTTAGGTTTATTAGGCTTAAAGGGAACACTCAACATTCATAAAAAATTTAAACGCAATAATCTTAACCTGAGGATCTTTTCTTTAGCACAAAGCCTAGGACCTTAAATCTTTGACATCCTAACCTAGGGTGTTCTATGAATGAAAATGAAATGATTTTTTTAGTGATTTATCACCTTTGTGATGTTTGGGGTCGCGTTCTCATTGCTTGCTCCTTGCTCCTTACGTTGTTTGGATTATGCTCTCTACTTCTAAAGGATAGATTTGATGCTTTCCTTCTCAAACAAGGATGAAGCTCTCCTTTACCATAGAAGATGAACTTTTTCCTCCAACGTGGCTCTTTGAATATCTTCCCTCATGTTTTCTTTAAAAATGATGAAGGAATGAAAAAAGATGCAGAAAGGACTTCTATGTGGAAGCAATGAAGAAATTGGAGGAAGTATAAGAAATTCTCTCTTTTGAATGAGCTCCCCTCCAAAAGTATTCTTCCTCTCCTCTTCTCTAACCCTCCACCTCTATTTTTTTTTTTAAAAATGAATAAGGCTCTCTGTAGAAGAACAATAAAGAAAAAAATGGAAAAAGAATGGAAGAATCCCTTAAGACCTCTCCACTCCCAACTCTATCTCACTCCCCTTGGCCATTCTCATTTGAAAATGAGAAATCTTGGAAATTATTAGTCTTTTCCTAAAGCTTTTTGGTCCAATGCATAATTTTTGCTTTTTCAACCCAAAAAACTTTCCATTAATAGTCCCTTAAATCTGAGTTGAAAAAGCATGATGCAGTGAATCAATGCATATGTGCCCATCTTTATGTTTTGTGCAGCTTAACTGGGCACTTAAGAGTCAATTGGGGAGCACATAAGTGCCATGGTCTCTTTTTGGAGTGATCCCGAGCTAATCTTGGCACATAAGCACTAACTCGGGACACATTTGCAAGCGTGTTCTAGGCCCATTATTAGGCACAAAGGAACTCACATTACATTGTGTCACTACTTCTTGGTTGCATATGCGCCCATGGGGTGGAACATATGCACCACCACTTAAGAAAAATTAAAATATTGTATTTTCTTCATTTCTTCACAGAGACACTACATGCAAATCTCTATGAACCCTAGAACCATCGAAGGATATATAGGGACAAAAGTAAGCTATCTCACATCTAGTTGAACACTGAAGGTGAGCCGTAGTTGCGAAAAGCACCACCTGAGGCTATCCATAATGTCTAAAATACAATTTTGCACCCAAATGTCTGTATGAATTTGCTTATCGATCCAAAGCATGTTAAGTGATGTATCATTAAAAAATAACCTCATAATTCAAAACTAAACATTTTTAATGTTTAGATTTAAGGATTTTAGTGTCAACGAGCATCCTGGAGCCCTGCTCGGAGAGATCAGCTTGAATCCGGTATTTGCATAAATGCCCATGGAAGAGTTTGATGACAGCCCTTGACCACGGAAGGCTCTGAACCGATAGAGCATGGTCTCTAAACATTGGAAGGAGTGTCATATGTGCTATGTGTAAATATTAACATCACTATACGATGAATTTTCACAAGTAGGGTTGAATGTACCAATACCGATTATGTGCTCAAGGAACACTCAAAGAGTTTCTATTAGGAAGTGTTGGGCCACGAGAATCAATAGTTCACATCTAGCAATGTTCAATAGTGTTTGACCGGTCATTCTGCACATGTGACATCAAAAATTCATGCTAACATGTTTGTCTAAACATTTCAAACCAATTCTTGTAAGAACCAGAAGATGAGTCAATTCATCACCCTTAAAAATTGTTATTTTGAAATTTCTAACCTTGAATTCTAGATTAATATAATTCAATACTTTAATCAAGAGTTTGTCAGGGTTCTTTATTTTGAAGATGTGATTGACTATGAGTGCTTGCCCTTATAGGAATACTGGGCCCCATAAGATAATAAACCATATCTTACATCTGCAAGATAGTGAAAATCTTTGGTTCACATAGATCCACAAATTATTAGGTATTTCAACATCCAAATGATTAGATAAATTTTGAGATAATATTTCCTTCCCTCGAAGTTATATATTATTCTTTAAATGGTGTATTTGATCCACTGGATAGAAATCTTTTAATGTCTGTGGTAAACTTAGTTAATTAAAAAAAACTTCTACAAATTGATCAAGTTTTTATCATGAATAACAGTTTTACATGGACCAAGTTGCCCAAAGACAAGAAATTTCTACAAAATAAATAGATTTTTAAAGTTTAAAAAATCCAAACGAGAACAAATATGAATGAATAAAGCCATTCTATAAAGGTGATTCAAGCAGAAAAAAAAATGTTATAAAATTTTAATTATATATGTTGTTTTACAATGTAATTAATGATAGTTCGTCTAATTTTGAGGACGGTAATGTTAGAAATTTGCAAATTGAATAGATGGATGGATACAAAGATTATTTTTCACTATGGCGACAAAAATTGTTTCTATACTGAATCTAGAATGAGTTTTTGATCTTAGAATAGAAATCCTTGTCTTTAAGCTAGAAAAGTTTTTATTATGGCTCAAAATATGGGACTTTTCATTTATAAAAAATTTTCAATCAAAAAACATAAGATCAAGTTTAACAGTTACAAGATCAACCCTTATTGCTAAATCTAATGAACAATAAATCTTTATAGTATTCTATTTGATATGTTGTTTATATATTTTTTAATTATATTTAACAATATTAAAGAGACCAAGCCTAAGAAGGGACAATTGTTAAATAAATTCTACGTGAAGGAGAAAAATAAAGAATTTTTTCTGTATAAGAATAAATTAAGAAAACAAGTCACGTTAATATTATGGCATTCATAATCCAAACTACTTGAAGGCATATTATGCAAGGTCATTCTACAAAGACAAAAGTTATAAGTACACTACTCAAAAGCACTTCAAATTATCCAAAAACATATTATCAAAAATTGATGAGGAAAAAGAGATGAAAAAAGTTCTATATTTTTCAACCTTTGAATTTCTTATATATTCCATGGTATGCACAAGAAAAGATATTGTATGAGAAGGAACAATCCAAAAATTTATGTACAACTCATTAAAACGATATTGAGAAACTCTTAAGTGGAAATTAAAACATATAATTAGTAATTCTCTATAATATTAAAAAAAATTGACTTAAATACATTAAACTATTGATTCAAATTAAGTAGCATATTCTAAATATATGAAGAAGTACCATATAGTTTTATCAATTCATTTGTTGATATTTTTTTTAACTAACTGTCATAACTTCAAAAGAAATCCAAACTAATAGTTGTTAAAGCTAAATATAAATCTACCAGCGAACTCAATAAGATAATGATGTGAATTAAAAGCTTCCCAAAATAATAAGACATGTCATATGAAGATAAAATTCTTTTATAGTATCCAAAATTTCAGTCATTTTATAACGAAGTATGTTTTTCGCTTTATATATATATATATATATATATATATTCTACAAGACTTGAATAAAGCTTGTAGAGGG